>BQNB010009683.1:0-76784 GCA_026074375.1 Tanacetum coccineum
ATCCCGAGCTGCAGATCTTCCACACGCTTTCTGATAACGATGTTCCTTATCCACAAGTTAACTGCGTAGAAGAGATGAACTTTGTCGTCCCCAGATAAATGATTGAGTTGACCTTGAAGATGAAGCAAGTACAGATCTTCAAAATCATTTGGATGTAGATTTTTGAAGTCAGCCTCTAAGATCTTATATTCCTTGTAATCAGCTTTGTGAAGAACAATCTCTTTTAAGAAGGGATACTCGTATCTTTCATAAGTTTTGAGACTGACTATACTGAGAATCCGCATGTGGGATCTGACTGTGCTGCGATCAGAGGGGGCATTGTGTCTTGTGATGTAGAATTCTTTACGCTTGAACCACCAGTAAGAGATACCATAAGCAGCACTAATATCATACATACATTCACTCTCAATCCAGAGTGACGGTACAAGATCTTCAAGTCCAAAATCTAGATATTGAGCCGCTTTCAGCTTGGATATAGATAAGGCAGATCTTCTACCTTTGTCACCTGACACTAGATACTCCAAATCCTTATTAAAGAAGAATTGTGACTGAATGGTTACTTGACTAGGAGGTCCTCCTAGGGGTAAAGGTTTGCTCACATCAGGAACCAACCGATGGCCTTCAGGATTAACCAAATCAACTTGATCCGTAAGCATTCGGTGACACTCTTCCATCTGGAATTGCAAAGGGGGTGCTATTTTCATGAAAGGCTTTGGTTACCTTGTATGCTGGGCCTTCCAAGTCAGACTTATTGAGCTTCTTCTTCCCAATCCTTTTGCAAAACCATGTGATGAATGATCCCATATCACCAGTCTTCCGAAGTAGCTTGTTTTCCTCGGGATCTTTATAGGATTTGGCGAGTGCATTTGCCTAGTTGTTCTCTGGTTCAGGCAGATCATTCGTAGGAATGGACCAGTCTGCTTCTGGAGTTTTAGGTCTGTCTTCCTCCGGAATAGGCTTCAACCATTTTGGCCTCGGCTTGATCTTTGGAAGATGGACAGAGTTTTTGTCCTCTGAATTAGATATATTGGTAGAATTTGGCATTGGTAGGTCTTCGGCTGGTTGCTCAGAATAATGGCTGGATTGTTGCTTAGAGGAGCTTGAAGGAGTTTCTCTAGTGTCATACTTCTTCCAGGCAGATGACTATGGGGCTGGGGGCTGTGAGGAGCCAGAAGCGCTAGAGTCATGTCATTTCTTTTTACTGAGATCTAAATCTAGTAGAGGAGGAGGAGGGTCTTGATCGTCTCGGCGTCGCTTGCGTGACTTGTCTTTTTCAGCAAGGAATTCGTCCCTCTGTGTCCGTGCCATAGATGCCTCAAGAGCTTCATAGAGAGCGACATGTTCCGTAAGTGATTTGTATGTACCACTCTCAAACATTCGTTGGTGAAGTAGGAGCCTTATCAACATCAGAATCAAAAGAATCACAATCATCAGCCTGAAAAACATTATCCATATTAAGTGCTAAGTCTTGAACCGGTTGCTCATCCACATCCTCATCAACATCATTATCTTGTCCTCCTCCAATAAACAGTAACTGCTCCTCATCCAATGCTACCCCATTCTCCTGAGCTTGCATCAGCAACATCTTGTCTTTGAAGTATTCTGAGTTCTGTGGTCGCTTGGGCTGAGTGCAGTTCCTTGCTATGTGGCCTATACCGTTGCAGTTGTAACACTTAATCTGCCTTGCTTGACCTGGATTTGCATTCCCAACTCTGTTCTGAGCTCCCCCATAACCAGCTGCACCTGCACCCCGTGCATTGTTCCCCTGACCTCTATTCTGTCGACCCTGAACATTCTGAACAACAACCCTGCCGTCTTGAACTGTGGCTTGGTTCCTTGTATTTGATGAAGTTCTGAGTTGATTGTTTGTTTGAGGAAGGTATGTTTTGTATGATTGGGTGAGTAGGGCAAGTGTGTTGGTTAAGTTCTCAATTAAGTTGTCCGTTGGAGAGAGTCCCGAATCAAGTTGAGTGTTGTCAGCAAAGTGTGGTTGAACATATGTGGATGGTGGAGTTGTAGATGATTGTGAATAGTACTGCTGATGTGAAACATTGGACATCAAGGCGAGAGGATCAACAGTGTGTTGAGTGAATCGATCCAACATCATTTTGTTCTCATTGGCATGTGCCTCGTGTTGCTTCAGATAAGCATACAGCTGATCATAGTTGGAGTCCCTCAAACCTCTGTTCAGTTTCACTGCTGTTACAAATCTACCCCATTCAGGCAACATGTTATTAACAAACTTTGAATTCAACTGCATTCTGGACATGGTCATCTTGATGTTCCGCATGTCGTTGATGAGTTTGGCAAACCGGACATAGTAGTCGTGAATAGTTTCTCCTTTGTTCTGACGGAAGTGTTCAAAGTCATCATACAGTTGTGATTCCCTATCTTCTTTTGTTAATTCAGATCCTTCCAGGAGCATCTTCACATTATCCCAAATGTCTTTTGCATCAGTGTAATGATTGATAAGAGTGTAGATGTCTTTTGGTAACCCTTAAAGTAGGATGTTTATTGCCCGAATGTCAGCGTTATACCTATCCTTATCTTCAGGTGAAAGATCAAAATAGACTCGAGCTCGTTCCGGACCTAGATGTAAGGCACCTTCATTCCCTTCAGTAAGTGTTTCCCAAAATGTTCCCATCCAAAAAGGTCCTTCATCAATCGACTTCATGATTTTTACCCCATTCTCTTTACCCCGACAATACAGTCGAATACGTTGCTGCCATGATGCAAAGTCAGTTCTATCCAACATAGGTGGCCGGGTATCGGAACCGGCACATTGGATATCTTCTGAGAGATTAGCCATCTTAATTGATTGTGAAATGATTTAGGTTGATCGAACAATGATTAGTGATTATATGTTAAAAGTGGTGATGTTTGTTTAAGTGTTTTGTTGTTTGAGTTTGTTATGTATTATAAGTTTGAAAAATAGTTCAAATATCAAATAGTGTGCCAAACCGCTAATGTCAAACCGCTACTGTCAAACCACTATGAAGAATATATACCAAACTAAACCGCTACCACGAAGACAAATAGCCAGAGGTTTATTTCCTAAATTTCTATGAGAAAAATCTTCAAAAACCTGTAACAATCCGCTATCTATAAACCGCTACTAGTGGTAAACCGCTACTAAGTTAAATTTGCCAACCGCTATAGAAAATCCGCTACATGAAGGACACCGGCTACTGACAAACTCTGCCTAATAAGACAAACCGCTGTCAGAAACAACAAACCGCTAGCACAGTGTACGATCTGAAAAACCGCCAGAACATTGTACTTTCCTGACAAACCGCCATAATAGTACACGAAACCGCTACGAACAATAGAATACAGTATACCAAACCGCTACGAAGAAATACAAACTTTTACACCTTAAAACACTTAAAATTCACCCTTTTGAACGTTTTTACTTGGTTTCTTTTGCACCAATGAGTACTAGAAGGCTATAGCAACTACAAGAACATGTATTTTAACACAAGAAATATGAAAATAAATGAAACTCAAGAACGAGAGCTAAAACCTCCTAAAACTCAACTTTAGATCTAAACTAAGCACTAAAATGCACACATAAATGATCTAATCATCCCATGAGCTCTGATACCAAGTGTAGGATATTGGAAATCATACCACAATGGAAGATAGATAGATTAGCCAAGTCTAGAGAGAGAAAGTAGGAGAGAAAACTTTCTAGAGAGAGAAAATAGAACTTGTATAATGAAATGACTAACCACCTCTTCCAAGACATAGAAGAGGCTTATATAGTAGCATACAAAACCGGCCTAATGGACTTGGTAGTGGGCTTACACGTTGGGTTTAATAATCGGCCCATTACTGAATGTTATACATTAAACGATTAACTACGAGCTACAATAATCGGTAAAATACACGGGGTGACCGAGTCTTTTTCTAATATCTAACATGTTTCATTCTTCTTTTGTTTCGATTTGAGAACAACTCAATATAACCTATTATACAAGATTTTGAAGTTATGACTTTGTGGTTCTTGGTAAGCTTCGAGCAGTAGAAGACAATAAGGTCGTATGAAAGGGTATTGGTGTTTGTGGTTCTATTATAAGCAAATAAACAAATAGATATGAGATTAGATCTTTTGATTTTGGTATGGCCACGTTTTGGTTTTTGGGAGAAGGAGTTTAGATGATGGCTGATGAAAATGAGATTAAGGTTAGGTGTCCCCTAATTATAAGGAGGTTTTATAGTGTGTAAAGACTTGGTACTGTTATTTTAACAAATGATGGGCCGGATTATAACACAAAAGTTATATTGGGATTATGTGGTGATATGGAAGATAACTAGGCCCTTCAATGTTGAAAACTGATTATCGAATGGATGAGGGACTGATACACAAAAGTCAATTTTAATTTGTCATTTAAGGTAAATTTGGGTATTGCAATTATGCATTGGCTGGATTATTATTATTTTTTAGTTGGGCATCACAAAGTTTACTCAAAATCATTTAGCCAAAAATGTATTTATTATGGTAAAATTTTGATATAATGTGGATTTATGAGCTAAACTTTTGGTGATGCATGGTTATATTCGGGTATAAATGTGACAAAGTGACAATTTTGAAGTGACGAGATCGGGATCGATTTTTATAATGAATCATGGAACTAAAATGATAATGGCTAGATTTGGTATGAAGATTTTTAAGTGACTACGAAGTTGATTTTATATCACTTATTTGAGGTTGAAGTTTGATTTCACAAGGGCGTATACTTATTTTATCTTGAAGTCGGGGTTGGTTGGATGCATGACTTTCAATGATAACTTGCTCGTGCTTAAAGAGTTATGTTGAAGACTTGGTTTTATCTAGTTACCAGCAGTCGGGGTGGATGGTTGAAGACCTGGATAACTATCACTTAAAGGAGTTACGTTGTAGTACTCAGTGTCACACACAGAAGACAATGTGGATAGTTTCAAGAGGTGTTGTACTTCTTATGCCTCTTAGTTAAGAGTATAGAGTACTTAGAGATTTGCTTAGAGCACAAATTCTCCACATCATTCTTCCAACATTAGTGCAAGCTTAAGTCACAAGAACAAGGATATCTACTTCAGTTTCAAGTTTGGTATATCGGGTTTACTCCATTAGTGGTCACTTCAAATAGCCTACA
The DNA here is from genome assembly GCA_026074375.1 of Tanacetum coccineum. Lineage (NCBI taxonomy): Eukaryota > Viridiplantae > Streptophyta > Magnoliopsida > Asterales > Asteraceae > Tanacetum > Tanacetum coccineum. Next base: position 5,136 of record BQNB010009683.1, read on the forward strand.
CAGGGGTTGGTAAAGATAGTCAGAGAGAGTTTATGAGTAGAGATTTGATCGGCAGCTGATTCTCACGGGATAGAAGTGAGCTAATTTATTCTTCTCACAAGATTTCAAGTATATATGTGTATAATGTTTTGCTGATTATGAGGTATCAAAACTAGCAAGGAGGAAGGAGACATACATCTGAACGCACAATGAGTACATGTTATGAACTTCATACCTTCTTCTTATTTTAGGTCATTTCGGGAAGACAAATGTCATAACCGCAGAGAAAATCAGTGTTTTAACTCGTGGCATTTGGTGTATTATTCCAACTACATGGGGGAAGGAATGTAAGAAATAGTTTCTGATGATAAAAGAGGTACACAATAGTATGATGATTCCTCTAAATAGTCAGTATCCTGTAGGAAGAAATGTGTTCATCCAGGACTTAGTTGACTTTGGTGTTATCATTTCGACTACTTGGAGGGTTTAATTGTCTACATCCGGGAATTAGTTGACTTAGGTGTTACAAGAAATATCATCATTATCCTAAAGGAAGGAGTGCGCACGTTCGGGGCTTAATTGACTTTGATGCTATGATTTCGATTTCATGAATAGGATAGAGTGTGTACTTCAGGTTTTTGGGCTTCATACAATGAGACTAGTTGCATCTCTTCAACTACATGGGGGAAGAGATATCTTGATACTTTTGGTATGCATTACTTGATCTTGTAGTGGGAAGAAATGTGAGAAGAATTATTGAAGCGTAAGAAGATATGTTGCTGATCTATTTGATGATCCCCCGAACGGATAATCACTAAGCTTATTATTAAAGAAGCAGTAACATTTGATGTGGGTATCCTACTAATTCTATTGTGCACTTAATCATTCTAAGCTTCTAATAAAGCTTTGAAACTGCTTGAGAAGAAGATTGTCGGTTTGGGGGGAAGCTATTAATGCTTCAAAATGAAGAATATGTGGCATGAATTAGGGGGAAGCTAATTCAGAAGCTTCTCCTTAAACAAGAAGTGTATGGGTTACTTAGTTCATGCCTACTACAGTATTTCTCCTACAAGGTATTATAAAGATGATTCATGTTGGAGTGCACACTTGAAGTCAAATGAAAAGCAGATTCTAGAAAACATCGACATGACTAGAAGTGCATGACAATGAATTTTTCAAGACATGCAGCTAATTCAAAAACTTCGAGATGGCTAGAAGTGTATGAAGAAAGTTGAGCATTCAAGTAGATCAAAGGCCACTGAAGACATCATCAGCATTGGAATCTTCGTGGAAGTTCTTATTTCTAATCATTATGTACTTGTTAGGAAAATATTGTAAGCAATTCCGTATATCGTCCCATGGGGGAAGATTGTTAGGATTTCATTTTATGTAACGACATTACAGAATTACCATAGTTTAATATAGTTCCATATGCAGGGACTAGAATAGGCATTATTGTATAGTTGTGAGGCATATGAGCTATATATACCCCTCCAAGGCTTCCATAGAGAGGTTGAGACTCTTGTAACACTTTCCGTTTTGATTCCATTATACACACATTTGTTTCTCTCTCTACACACTCTCACTAAACATAACTATTACATGGTTTGAGTCTCCTCGACCATCGGATCTATGATTCTATAAAATATGTCAAAAAGGCTCAACTCATTAGTTTAATGTGAAGATCATCTAGCTGGAACTGTGCTTAATGAACCAGTCCTGGGTATGATCAAGTTCAACTCTTATCACATGTAGGATTTTATTACCATTAAAGACTTTAGAGATTTCCCCAATGAAATGTTGAGACTTATACAAGAAATCATCTTCAGACTACACCAAGGTCCAGGTCTAAATGATCATGCCATGACCTTCAGTGCTATTTTGCTTGTTGAAGTTGACAAAAGAAATCTAAACCCACTCAAGCAGATGAGGCCCATTGAGCAACTGAGGCAGTAGAAAATGTAATTACTTGTAATAACTTTATCTTTTGTGTTGTGTTGTAATGAAGTTAATAGAAGTGGTTATTAGTTTATGTTGTTTAATTTATATCAGTTGTGTATGAAGAAGTTGTTTTGCTCACTTACAACTAATTTTAACTTAGTCTATTTGTATATTCAAATAGGGGGAGATTGTTGGGGTCAGTTCCTGAGCCCTTCAGTCTCTCAGTAGATTTAAATATAAAATCTCCTAAGTTTTAATCAAGCTAAAGAAAGTTAAGCTTAAGTCGCTGACGAAAGTTTAGCCCTAGTTCTTTAGGTATTTTGAAGATCAAGATCATCTTCACTTCAGTTTATGTGGCGGTTCAGAAACTGAAGACAAGTCCTTAGGAAGAGCTTCAGTTCAGCTTGGTTGACAATTCGAAGCTGAACGATGTCGATCTCCTTCTTAGAAGATTGAAACAAAATGTTTTACTTCTAGAAGGTTTACAAGGTGGGAAAAATATTGCTTTAAGTTGAAAGGAATAAATCAATCTCATTGGGAATAGTTACTTCTAAAGTTGGTATAGAAGTACAACAACTTTCCTTAAAGGACTATACCTAGTACCTTAAAGCACGTCTGCATTAAATGGTATCTCAACCACCCATTGGTTGCATGCCACACATACTAGGTTAACTGGTAAACCCCAATTCCTTTGCCTATAAAAGGAAAGGGTTATTGAGAGTAAATGCTATCTCTTCTAATTAATGTGACACACATTGAAGAGCATCTATCTCTCAAACAAATTGAATAGAAACTGCTGAAGCTGAAGCTTTAGTTCTAGTCGAATAGTTTGTTTTCTTAAACTCTTAACTTTGGTTAGAGTTTAAGTTAAAAGGAGATCACAACCCAATTTTCATTCAACCACCTTGCTATTCCGCAAGCAAGGTGTGTCATAGATTCTTTATTTGATTCTAATAAGAACGTATACGTTGAAAAGTTACTTCTATAGGTTTTAAACTTGTTCTTTATATTGTTTATATATATATATCTGTTTAAAACTAACTTTGTTGCCATGGAATATGATTATTTTAAATTGATAAACCAAATATTACATTCAAGGGGACCAACAAAAATTATTTAAAGTCTCTGGAGACGGTGTCAAGATTTTTCCTAACGGCGTCGCGTCTCCAGCTACAGTAAATTTCGTATCTTTTTATTTTTGTAAAATTTTGTATAATTTCCAGAATTTGTAATTTTCCTAAAACTTACAGAAAACCATAGTTACATTAGTACAATCATCCTATCTTTATTGCTTTCGTAATGTCAAAACCCTAAATAATTACGTTGTATATTATTATCCTTCCGAATCTTACGCCAGGTATAGTTGTTTCTTGTCTTTGATTTGCAGGTTATATTTGATGACGAGAAGCTCGAAAGTTCTTAAGAGTTTCATGTAGAAGATTCTTGGATGATGATTTATACGGGGATCATTTGTCTCTTCTCCAATATTGAGCAAAACCAGGGGAGTACTAGTTTCTTTTGCCTTTTTCTTTTTCCCTTTATTTTTTTTGGGTACATGTAGAACATTAAGGATAATGTTCAAAATAAGTATAGGGGGAATAAAGCCTTCTAAACTATTTCTTCATTTTTCTTTGCTTTGTCCTTAAAAATATGAGTAATATACTGAAACGTAGAGTAGATGGTAATTTTAACCCTATTTAATTTTTGTAAGGCATATACCGATGAAAACTTAGTATTATTAGTGTCTTATGGATAGGAGTTATATGACTAGCACAAAAACCCTACCACTCAAAAAAATTCCACCCCAAAAATGTGGAGTTCGCCCCTAGATCTTTAGGAATTAAAGCACCCATCTTTAGTGCTTGAGATAGATTTACCTTTAGATTGCTTGAGTTAAGGAATGATCAATTATATATGTCGCATTCATTGATTTTATCATTCATATGTGGTTTTGTCGTTTTTATAGGAGTATTGGTATCAGTTAAAATTATATGAGTGTACCAATAGTATATTAAATTCTAAAACTTGTTTTAGTGATACATCCCGAGACTGTAAGTGAGATCGCATTCATGTGATTAGGATTTTCTAAATGATAAGAGGCACTAGGATAAACCCTTTTTTAAACCTTTATTTGTTATGATGGTCTCCCCTATCATATAACCTCCCCCACACCCTTGCTATGCACTCATTTTTAGTATAAGATACCCCTAATACACCCCTTCGAGCCTATCATTTTTGTTGTTCTCGTAATTATCCGGTGGATTCTAGATTATTAATGAAGAACATTGTTTACACCCACACCAGATGTTACACCCAAATCGCCTTAGCCTTCCGTGTATGTACTCATTTTTAGTACATTATTGTTATAACATTTATAAAACTAGTTAATTATTTGCTTTAGTGCATGGTTGCTAAGTCGAGTCTTTCATTAATGTATGCAGTTTTAGGATGATTGGGATTCATGGTAGTTTTTATTTTATGAAGAAATGGGGAAAAAGTCAAATTATTACCCCCGATACGAGCTTAATACACTCCATGTTATTTTGATCCTTTTAATTCGGGTCATTAGATTAGTTAATATCATTGAATATCAACAGCTCAAGTGTAGGGGTGAAATTATAAACCCCAAGTCATGTATTATTTATGTTTTAGCAGATAGAAGGGCAAAAGTATACGAAAAAATAGAAAAAAAAGTGAAAATAAAAAAGAGAAAAAAAAGAAAATCAAAAAAAATATATATATATATATAAAGAAGAAAAAAATGTACGAGCAGCCGTCTTGCGTATGTTTATGTTTATGTCAAGAAATAGTCAGAAAAGAAAAAGAAAGAGTTTGATGCAGAGTATGTATATCTTTTTTCCTAGAGTAGTCAAGTCATGGATTAGCAGCGCCTTTACATGTATTCTTGTATTTAATTAACTTACCACCACCCAAAATCCACCCAAATATATCCCATTCGTTTTCCTTTCCGTTTAAATTACACCCAAAGATCACAACCCTTTAAAGACCTCTTTGATAGTAATTTCTAGGTGTTTACGCCATAGCGGTGGAGGTTTGACCCTTCATCAAGCCCATGGTAATTTATATACTTTGACAGATAATGAGTGTTAATTTTCCGTTTTCTATATTGTTATAATTCATCATACACCCGAGAGAAAGAGAGAATCCAAACACTTATGTGAGGTGCTAGTATATAATTTTTGTGCTTTTAATTATGAGGTCTAATTGGTTGTGTCATAAATTATCTTTATTAAGTAGGTTAAATGCCCCTGATATTGCTATGAACTAGGTATAAAAGCTTATTTGCTTGAGGACAAGCAAATCCCAAGAGTAGGGGTATTTGATGAGGTGTCATTTTATACACTTTTCGAGGGTCATTTAACCCCTTAAATCATGCAAATATGCTCAAAATATGTGCTTAATCGTTTCTTTTTGTATTTTTAGTACTTGGATGGCATTTGGAGGAACTACATGTGACTTAGGCTCATTTTGGAAAGAAACAGACGAGATTACAAGTCTACACTAAAGTCGATGAAGAAAAGCAATAGAGTGGCTGGAGACGGTGTCGCAAATTCTAGCGACGGCGCCAGGATGTGCAAGCGACGGCGTCAGAACTTAACCGACTTAATGAAACCCTAGAAGATTTGGCGTAGCGACGGTGTCACAATTATAAGGCGAAACAGTCGCGATTGTTTTTCTATATATACAAACTCAGTTTTAGGGTTTTAAAGGGTGGAACTTGTGGAATTCAAAAGTCATACTTAGGGTATGAATATTATCACAAACTCCATGTTTTAATCAAGTGAAGATCTTCTATCCTTTTAATATTTCAATATGTATTATTGTTTGATTAATTGTTGTTCTTTGATTTCTTATAACATGCTAGGCTAAATTAATTAGTGTTTGCTTATGATTGCATGAAACTTGGTTTGTAAATCCTTATTATATTGCATCTTGTTGATGTGTGTGCGCGTTAGGCTCTAGAAAACTAGCTTCTTAATTGCTTGCGAAGACGTCTAGGGAAACGTGATTGTGTAGTAAGGATACCATCGCAACAGTTTTCATACTATCTTGCCCTAATATGGTTGATCACCTTTTAAGTGTTTTAATGCATGTAATGTACTCTTAGGGGCTTTGTAATAGTCTTCATACTACCTTACTTGTGTGTTGCCTTAACGGAATATTACATAGATGGCTGATGCGGGTCGTTGTGACTCACAAAGAGTTTTACAACTCCCTAGGCAGTGTACCTAACTGTTGTAGTGTAGTATAGGCAAGACTCGAGGGTTGTTATCGTTCTCTAGGGGAATAAGTTAGGAAGGCTTGAACAGAATATAACAAAGGTCTAAGGGTTAAGAGAAGATTATTTTTGTATTTTATATTTTTATAGATAGCAAGTAAATTTCTAGTTTTGAGAGGTTTGGTTTTGGTTTTAACTAATTAAACTAATAATAAATCTAAACTACTTTGGTGAAAACTATATGGTAAACGAACGTATTTACTTAATCATGCATTACTCTTTAGTTTGCTTCTCCTAATTCTATTACTTTGTTACACTCGTGATGATCTATGTAAGTATTTCCTTGGTCATGAACGAATTACACAAAAACACCGTCTATGTAATATTCTGTTAAGGCAACGTACAAGTAAGATAGTATGAAGACTATTACAACGCCCCTAAAAGTACATTACATGCATTAAAACACTTAAGAGGGATCAACCATATTAGGGGTAAGGTAGTATGAATACTGTTACCGATGGTATCCTTTCTACGCACTCATGTTTCCCTAGACATATATGCAATGTAATATTTTATAACCAGTTTTCTAGAGCCTAATGCGCACATCCATCACAAGAAGCAATATTAAAAGGATCTACAAACTAAGTTTCATGCAATCATAAGTAAATACAAATGGATCTAGCCTAGCATGTTATAAGGAAGCGAAGAACAATAATCAATCAAACAATACATAGACCTATTGAATGATAAAAGATAGAAGACTCCACTTGATTAAAACACGTGTTTAAGGTTAATACAAGATGGTTTTTGATACAAAGTGATAATATATATCAAATACTACAAAATACTACACACTAGAAAGTTTTAGAGAGAGAGTAAAGAGAGTTAAGACGTGGGCGAGGAAGGAAGGAGAGGAGAGAAAGAAAGAAATATTGGATTAAAGAGAGAAACCACCAACCCTTAACCATTCCTTAGCCTTCCTTTTATAGGAAGGAAGGAGGGACTAAGAAGCAATTAAGGGTTATTAAATATTACAACTAAGTTCTTCCCTATTTGCACTATTAAATCCCTACACTATTAAACTTAGATAAATGGCCATGTAATCAACACTTTTTAGTGTTTCTAACAATCTCCCCCTAAGGGATGATTACAAAGGCCTTACAAAATTATGGGGATTAACAATTGTTGGGAATTATAGATTTAATGAGACAAAAGAACAAAAGAATGAAACAAAAGGATCAAAATCGTCATTAAAGAATGTTAGGACTTAAAAGACTTCAAGGATTCTTAGAGTTACTACTGCTCAGGTACATAATGGAAATTGTGCTAAGTAGTTAGTACTGGTAGTATAAAGTTATCATTGCTAGTTACTACTGTTAGTATAATTTAGTAATGTTAGTATAAAGTTACTGGTGTTAGTTAAAGTTAAGACTGCTCAGAGTTGAAGACTAAAATATAAGCTAAGTAGTTAGTGCTGCTAGTAGTAATGTTAAGACTGCTAGTACATGTTACTACTGTGAGTATATATTAGTATTGCTAGTACTAATGTTACTACTGCTTATGTTTATTAGTACTACTAGTACAAAAGTTTATGCTGCTGGATTACAACTGCTAGAAGACTTACTACTGTCAAGAGGATAAAGACGTTTTAAAGAGATAAATATTGTTTGGAGAACAAGAATACTTGTGAAGATAAGTATTGAGATATTTTTGTACAATATATACATAATGTATTTGTTTAAGAGATTACATTTATGTTTAGAAAAGATTATGATATCTTAGGAATGTATTGTTAGCCGACTAGGACTCCTTAGTCTATAAAAGGAGGTCCTAGGGCATTAGTTGATAAATAAGTTTTGCATACAAGTTTTCATAGTTGTCATGTCGATTTAGAAAAGCTTCAAGGTTGTAAACCCTAATACTAGTGAAGAGTACTCATATTATTGATCTAATAATATTGGAGCGTTTGGTTATATCTTTGTTTATTCATGATTACTGTTTTAATCATAATACTTCTAGGTATTAAGGTGTAGATTCCGCATACACTTTAGTATACATACAAAGTTTCTACAACAAGTTATTTTGGATTTATCCAAGGTAATTTAACCTTAGACAACCTAAGGAACCGATCAAGGATTGGGATAAACAAGTGGTATCAGAGCTTTTGCTTTGAAACTTTGATCTAGAAGTCATGAAATTTGAATATGCAAATAGTAATACTAATGCTAAGCTACCCATACTCAAACTTGGTGAGTATGAGATGTGGGTGATTACAATTAAGTAGTACATTCAGATACAAGACTATGCTCTATGGGAGGTCATAAAGAATGGTAACTCATGGGTGTCTGTACCACAAACAGCACAAGAGAATGGTACTTCAGTTACAAAGATGTCTATGCTTGTGACTGCTAAAGAAAAGACCAACAAGAAGAATGATGTGAAGGCCAGAAGCTTGCTACTCATGGCTCTTCCCAATGAACATTAACTCATATTCAGTCAGTACAATGATGTTAAAACAATGTTTGCTGCCATTGAAACACAATTTGGAGGTAATGAAGCAACTAAAAAAACACAGAAGACACTTTTGAAGCAACAATATGAAAATTTTAGTGCATCAAGCGTAGAGTCTCTTGACTCTATCTTTAACAGGCTTCAGAAGATTGTCAGTAGGCTTGCATTTTTGGGTGTGGTCATCGCTCAAGAAGACTTAAATTCAAAATTTTTGAGCAGTTTGCCCCCTGAGTAGAACACTCATGTTGTAGTCTGGATGAATAAGCCTGAAATTGAAATAATAAGCATTGATGATTTGTGCAACAACTTCATAATTGTTAAACAAAAGGTAAAGAAATATGTTGCTGCAAGTAGTGGTGCTCAAAACTTGGCCTTTATAACTGCTCCAAGCACTAGCAGTACTAATGATGTTAACACTGCTAGTCCTCAAGTTAGTACTGCTAGCCCTAATGTTAACACTGCTAGTCCTCAAGTTAGTACTACTAGATTCAATGATAATGCTATGTACGCTTTCATGGTTGAGAATCCCAATGGTTCTAATCTTCTACATCAAGACTTAAAGAAAATTCATGAAGATGATCTGGAAGCAATGGATTTGAAGTGGCAGCTCTCTTTGCTAAGTATGAGGGCAAAGAGGTACTATCAGAGGACAGGTAAGAAAATTTTCATTAATGCTAATGACACTACTGGGTATGATAGATCCAAGGTAGAGTGTTTCAACTATCATAATGTAGGACACTTTGCCAAGGAGTGTAGAGCACCAAGAAGCAAGGAAGGTCAGTTCAAAAATCAAGACAACACCAGGAAGCAAGGAAACAATGAAGACACATCCTCAAAGGCGATGTTGGCTATAGATGGTGTAGGCCTTGACTGGAGTGATATGGCAGAAGAACAAGTTCAGACAAACATGGCTCTAATGGCATTTTCAGACTCAGAGATATAAAATGATAAAACTTGCTCTAAAACTTGTCTAAAAAACTATGAAACTCTTAAGAAACAGTGTGATGATTTGATTGTTAAGCTTAATCAAACTGAATTTACAGCAGCTACTTATAAAAGAGGTTTAGCAACAGTAAAAGAACAACTTATCACATATAGAAACGAATGAATAGGTTCTGTTAGGGATGAAGTTGCAAGTTCTTAAAGAGAAGTAGCTTACAAAGACTATGATAATAAATGTACTTAAAAGGGAGTTTGAAAAAGTGAGCAAGAAAAAAACGAGGGTATTAAATTTAAAATTGAGAAATTTGATAAAGCCTCAAAAGACCTAGACAAGTTGTTAGAGAGTCAGATAACTGACAAAAGTAAAAAGGGTTTGGGGTATAGTGATGTTCCTCCACCTTATTCTGGTCTTGATGAATTCAAAGAGCCTGAATTCAAAGGGTATGATTCTGAGGATAGCAAGAAAGAGTCAAATGTTGTTTGTGATAAGAAATCAGATGATTCTAAGGAAAATTCTGATAACTCTTTGGTAAAAGAACAAGTATCAAAAGGACAAGTAGCTTTGTTTAGTCTTCACTTAATGTTGATAAAGAAACTGTTATTCCTGTTGATAAATGGTAGAGTATGTCAACCTAAAAATCATGGAAAAAACCAGTTAAAAAGGTCGTGTTAGGTATGCTAAGTTGTATAGATTCAAAACGCCTAGGGGGAGATCAAAAGGAATTGGAATGGACAGAAGTCCAATCAACTAGGAATGATTTTGGTGGATTATAACAAAGCTCGCTTTATTTGTGGGGGAGTTTTAATATGTAAAGCTCAGTGAAAAATACCATCAAAGGCGAAAGGATGGTATATAGGACTAATTATAACAGGCGTGTTCTACAACGATACTACCAAAGGACTCACCCTAATGCGCAAAGGAACATGGTTTCCAAGAGCATATTTAATCGATATCTGCCTAAACCCATTTAATTCTCATGCCAGGACAGTTAATATTGCTCATCCAAATCTACAGTTTTTGTGCTAAACTAATGTCCTGTTTTCCAAATGAGCTTACAATCAACTGTAAGAAGACCTTTCAAACTAAAACATCAATATCCTAACAAAAGGTTTACACAGTAGTTTAATACTGCAAGCTACAGCAGTTAATAATTGCTAGGGACAAAAACATGTTAAAACTGCTAGGTCACTAATTCTAAAGTTGTTATTGCTGTCTAGGGTTAATTAGGCAAATGCTGTAAAGGCCTCAGCTTGTTGGGTTTGGAGACCTACGAACCTAATAGTGCATCAATCACCTTAAAGAAACATAATTACATTGATGCAAGAGGCAGATCCAAGTCAGTAATGGCTTGGGTCCCAAAAGGAATCTAATTTCCATATTTTTATGTGCAGGGCAAGCCACAACAAGATGATACAGGATTTGTTGACAGTGGATGCTCAAGGCACATGACTGGGAACATAGCTTATCTCTCAGATTTCAAGGAATTTGATGGAGGTTATGTTACATTTGGGGGAGGAGCACATGGTGGTAGAATTTCTGGTAAAGGAACACTTAAAACTGATAGTCTTGATTTTGAAGATGTATACTTTGTCAATGAGTTAAAATTCAACCTTTTTAGTATCTCACAGATGTGTGACAAAAAGAACTATGTCCTTTTTACTGAAACTGAATGTCTTGTCTTACCTTCTAATTTTAAGTTGCCTTCTTAAAATTCCTAGAAAGGACAACATGTACAGTTTTGATATGAAGAACATTGTTCCTAAAGAGAGTTTAACTTGTCTTGTTGCAAAGGCTACATCAGATGAATCAATGCTCTGGCATAGGAGACTTGGTCACATTAATTTTAAGAACATAAACAAGCTTGTTAAGGATAATCTTGTAAGAGGATTGCCTATAAAAGGTTTTGAAAATGACCAAACCAGTGTTGCTTGTCTTAAAGGGAAGAAACACAGAGCTTCTTGTATGTCTAAAGTTCTGAATCTAATTACTAAGCCTTTGTTTATGCTACATATGGATCTGTTTGGTCCAACCTTTATGAGTAGTTTAAGGCATAAGAAGTATTGCTTAGTAGTCACTGATGATTATAGCAGGTTTACATGGTTTTTCTTTTTAACAACTAAGGATGAAACCAGTGACATCCTTAAGAACTTTATCAAAAAATAATTAGGAGTGATAATGGAACAAAGTTTAAGAATAAAGTTATGGATGATTTTTGTAGAGCAAAAGGTATTAAGAGGGAATATAGTATAGCCAGGACTCCTCAGCAAAATGGTGTAGCTAAGAGGAGAAATAGAACACTAATTGAGGCTGCTAGAACAATGTTAGCTGAATCTAAGTTACCTACCACATTTTGGGCTGAAGCAGTTAGTACTGCTTGCTATGTACAGAATAAGGTCTTAGTAGTGAAGCCTTATAACAAGACACCTTATGAACTTTTTAGAGGTTTTAAACCAGCTCTAAGTTTTATGAGACCATTTAGATGTCATGTTACTATTCTTAATACTTTAGACAATTTAGGCAAATTTGATGGCAAAATTGATGAAGGTTTCTTTGTTGGATATTATTTGAGTAGTAAAGCTTTTAGGGTATACAACACTAGAACCAGGAGGGTAGAAGAATACTTGCATATTGGGTTTTAGAGATCAAGCCTATAATAGAAGGGAATGGTCTAAAGTGGTTGTTTGATATTAATTCTCTAACCCAATCTATGAATTATGTACCAGTAGTTGCAGGTACAATCATTAATTAATCTGAAGGTACATAAGGAGAACTTAATGCAGGTACATCAGAAGAAATCAGTCAAGATTGCATTGTGATGCCAATTTGGAAAGATGCTTCATATTTTGATTCATCTTCCAAGGATGTTGATATTAGTGAACCAAAATCTGCTGCGGATGATCAAAAGCAGGTTAAAGATGGTCTAGATAATAAGAATGATGAAAAAGATAAGTCTGATAATGATAGCAGTCCTAAAGAAGTTAATGTTATTGGACAACATGTTAATACTGCCAGTCATGAAGTTAATAATGTTGATCCATCAGTAAGTATTGCTAGTTCAAATGATCAAGATAGCCCTAAAGACATGTTCACTATGGGAGCTAGTCCTACACTTGAAGCTACTCATGTTGAGTTCTTCAGTGATGAAGATGAACCATAAGTTGATTTGGGGAACATCACAAATTCCTATACAGTTCCAACCACTCCCAATACAAGAATTCATAAGGAACACCCAATTGAAAATGTGATTGGTGATGTGAAGTCATCTGTTTAGATAAGAAGAATGACAAAACCTACTTCTGAACAAGGGTTTCTCAGTATTCTATATGAACAGAAAACATATGATACCCTGAATACTTGTTTATATGCTTGTTTCCTATCACATATTAAACCAACAAGCATTACTAAAGCTCTATCTGATTCATATTGGGTGGAAGCAATGCAAGAAGAACTTGTGTAGTTCAAACTCTAACAGGTTTGGATACTTGTGGATTTGCCTGTTGGAAAGAGGGTCATTGGAAGAAAATGGGTCTTCAGAAACAAGAAAGATAAAAGGGGGATTGTGATTAGGAATAAAGCAAGGTTGGTTGCACAGGGTCATAGACAAGAAGAAGGTATTAGTTATGAAGAAGTTTTTACTCCTGTGGCAAGAATTGAGGCAATACGATTATTTTTAGCCTATGCTTCTTTTATGGGTTTTCTGGTATATCAAATAGATGTGAAGAGTGCTTTCTTATATGGAACTATTGAGGAAGAGGTTTATGTTACTCAACCACCAGGATTTAAAGATCCTGACCATCCAAACAAAGTTTACAAGGTAGTCAAGGCACTTTATGGTTTGCATCAAGCACCAAGAGCATGGTATGAAACCTTAGCTAACTATATGTTGGGCAATGGGTTTAAAAGAGGCAAGATAGATCAGACATTATTTATCAAGAAGCAAAAAGGAGATATTTTGCTTGTACAGTTTTATGTTGATGACATTATCTTTGGCTCTACAAACAAGGATCTGTGTACTGGATTTGAGAAGCTTATGAAGGATAAGTTTTAGAGGAGTTCTATGGGAGAACTTACTTTCTTTTTAGGATTACAAGTACAACAGAAGGAAGATGGAATATTTATCAGTCATAATAAATATGTAGCTGAGATTTTGAAGAAATTCAACTACACTGATGTGAAGTCTGCTTTAACTCTAGTTGATCTGGAAAAGCCCTTAGTCAAAGATGGAGATGCTGATGATGTTGATGTACATCTCTATAGATATATGATTGGGTCTTTGATGTATCTCACAGCATCTAGGCCAGATATTATGTTTGCAGTATGTGCATGTACCAGATTCCAAGTTACTTCAAAGACATCACATCTCTTAGCTGTAAAGAGAATTTTTAGATATTTAAAAGGAAAACCAACTTTAGGCCTTTGGTATTCTAGGGATTCTCCATTTGAATTAGTTGCTTATACTGATAGTGACTATACTGGAGCAACTCAAGATAGGAAGTCTACAACTGGAGGTTGTCAGTTTTTGGGAAACAGGTTGATATCTTAGCAGCGTAAGAAGCAAACTGTGGTTGCCACTTCTACAACTGAAGCTGAATATGTGGCTGCCGCTAGTTGTTGCGGACAAGTACTCTGGATTCAAAACCAATTGCTGGATTATGGGTACAATTTCATGAATATTGTCATTAATATTGACAATAACAGTACTATCTGCATTATTGAAAATCCTGTTTAACATTCTAAAATAAAACATATAGAGATTAGACATCATTGTATAAGAGATTGCAATGCTAAAAAGTTAATACAAATGGTTAAAATTCATACTGATTATAATGTTACAGATCTTCTTACAAAAGGTTTTAATGCTGGAAGGTTTCAGTACTTGGTCTCAAGTATTGGAATGCTTAATCCTTAATGTCTATATCTTTTTATGTTTTTGTAAAGGATTAGTATACTTAAAACTACTTGTTAAAACTGTTAGTCATACTTAATGCTGTCAAAAAGAAAATACTTTGGATTGTGTATTTTTGGCTATGGACTAACACCTGTAGGAAAAGCATATTAAATACCTAATGTTGAATGCTTCACCTCTGAAGAATTGGTTGAGGGAAAGTTAATGTCTTGGATAACAGTTTTTAACTTTTATTCATGGGTTATGCATAAATATGGATCCTCATGAATTCTCACATGTCTATCTAGTCTTTTCTAGTGTACTTGTGATGAATAGAGGCATGTTGTTGTATAATTATTGAAGACAGAGTTAATACTATTATACATCTCTTAATACCGCTAGGCAGAAAATTACTACTGCCAGGCAAAAGTTACTACTGCTGGGCGCTAAAGTTACAACTGTTGAGCAAATTCTTATCCCTTGAAGCATTATTTGAGGGGAGGCTATTTATTTATACAATTAAAGCATGGATGGAAGGATATGTTATATCAAAAGTATGTTAAAAAGAATCAAAAACATCTAGGCATGTCAAAAAAGGTCGGGACACCAAGATACCTCAGTCTAGTAGTCCCCCTATAAAGGTTGGTGATGAGGCTGTTCATAAGGAGTTAGGTGACATAATGGAAAGGGTTGCCACTACTGCTTCTAGCTTAGAAGTAGAGCGGGACATTGGTAATATCAAATAAGACCCAATCCATGGCAATACTTAATGGATCAAGTCCTTAGGGAATTGATTCAGGTAGTAGTCCCGAGTGCCAAGATACCATATTGGGGGATGTGGATGCTCAAACTAGGTTTGAGACTACATCTAAACAGTCTTATGATCCACCTCTCTCAAGAGGTTACACACTTGGAAGTGGGGAGGACAGTCTAAAATTATTGAAATTGATGCTTTTGTGTACTAATTTGCAAAAACAGGTTCTTGATTTAGAGAAAGCAAAGGATGCTCAAGCAAAGGAGATTGCTGATTTAAAGAAGAGGGTCCAGAGGTTGGAAAGGAAAAAGAAATCAAGAACTACAGGTTTGACAAGACTAAAGAAAGTTGGTATGTCTAGAAGAGTTGAATCCTATAAAGATAAAGATAGTTTGGGTGATCATCAAGATGCATCCAAACAGGAGAGGAGCATAAAAGACATTGATAAGGATGCTGATGTTTCTTTAGTTGATGATACCTAGGGGAGGTCAGATGATGTAGATATGTTTGATATAAATGATCTTCATGGTGATGAAGTAAATGTGGATATGCCAGTTGGTGGCAATCAAGAGCAGAGTGCAAAGGAAAGAGAGGTAGATACTAGTCTTGAAGATAGTGCTACTCCTACAACTATTGAAGAAATCACTTTGGCTCAGACACTTATTCAAATCAAAGCAGCTAAACCTAAAGTTGTTACTACTGCTGCTACAACAACAATAACTACAAGACCTAAGGCTAGAGAGGTCGTAGTACAGGAGCCAAGTGAATTCAGAACTCCACAAGAAGCACAACCTTCAAAGATTAAAGACAAAAGCAAAGCAATCATGATTGAGCCTGAAGTTCCTCAGAAAAAAAAAGATCAAGTTGCTCTTGATGAAGATTTGGCAAGAAATCTTCAAGCTCAGTTGGAGGCTGAACTTATAGAGGAAGAAAAGCTTGCAAGCAAACAGGAAGAATAAGCCAACATAGCTTTGATTGAGTCATGGGATAATACACAAGCTATGATGGAGGCAGATTTTGAGTTAGCTCAGAGGCTACAAACAGAAGAACAAAGAGAGATAACTATTGAAGAAAGATCAAGAGTGCTTGTAGAGCTTATGAACAAAAGAAAGAAATACTTTGCAATGCTTAGAGCTAAAGAGAAAAGAAGAAAGCCACCAACTAAAGCTCAAAAGAGGAATCAAATGTCTACCTATCTTAAAAACATGGGTGGATACAAACATAATCAGTTGAAGAGCAAGAGCTATGAAGAGATCCAAAAGATGTTTGATAATGAAATGAGGAGAGTAAATACTTTTATACCTATGGATTCTGAGGTAGTTAAAAGTAAAATGGGAACAGAAGAAAGTTATAAAGGTGCAGAGGATGAACTGGAAGTTGATAAGTCAAAGAAGGCAAAAAGTAATGAGTAGAAAGCCGAAGGCATCAGAAAGAAGATGCTTGGTACGAAAAGAGCAGGAAAAGAGCAACAATAAGAATCTTCAAAGAGATAAATAATGGAAGATGATAAAGAGACAGATGAGCATGAATAAGTTAAAGAAGATGATGAAGCTGAGCTGAAAAAGCATCTAGTGATAGTCAAAGAAGATGAAATAGCAATTGATGCTATACCACTTGCTACCAAACCACATATGATTGTTGAATACAAGCTTCTTAAAGAAGGAATAATGGTACATTATCAATTAATAAGAGCAGATGGAAGTTCCAAGAGATATACTTCAATGATTATGATGCTTCAAGATATTGACAGAGAAGACTTAGAGACTCTTTAGAAGTTAGTCAAAACAAAGCATGGTGATACAAGGCCTAAAGATGAACATGAAAGAGTGTTGTTGGGAGATTTAAAAGTCATGTTTAAACCAGACATAAAGAGTGATGTATGGAGAAATCTACAAGGTTATACAGTGACTGTTTGGAAATTATATGATTCATGTAGAGTGCTCTTTGTAAGGTTTAGAAATATGCACATCTTCATGTTAGTTGAAAAGAGATATCCCCTCACACCAATAACAATCACCAATATGCTAAACAAGAAACTTCAAACTGATCATTTTAATAAGATGTGCTATCAACTGCTCAAGCTTATGGTAAAACAGCAAAAGGGTCAATAAAAGGTTTGAATGCATATTCTTGATACTGATGAAGACTTTTAACAAAGAAACTTAAAGATTCAGAAGATGAACATCAAGTTTAGGGGAGGATTGTTATGACTTAAAAGACTTCAAGGATTCTTAAAGTTACTACTGCTCAGGTACATAATGGAAATTATGCTAAGTAGTTAGTACTGGTAGTATAAAGTTACCACTGCTAGTTACCACTGTTAGTATAATTTAGTACTGTTAGTATAAAGTTACTGCTGTTAGTAGAAGTTAAGACTACTCAGAGTTAAAGACTGAAATATAAGCTAAGTAGTTAGTGCTGCTAGTAGTAATGTTAAGACTACTAGTACAAGTTACTACCGTGAGTATATATTAGTACATCGCTAGTACCAATGTTTACTACTTTGCTTTATGTATTATTAGTACTTCTGCTGGTACAGCAAAAGTTTATGCTGCTAAGATTAACAACCAGAAGACATTTACTACTGCCAAAAGGAAAATAACAGTTTAGAGAGATCAAGATTGTTTGAGAACAAGAATACTTGTGAAGATAAGATTGAGATATTTTGTACAGAGAATATACAAATGTAATTTGTTTAAGAGATTACGTTTATGTTTAGAAAATATTATGAAATCTTAGGAATGTATTGTAAGCCGACTAGGACTCCTTAGTCTAAAAAAGGAGGCCCTAGGTCATTAGTTAGAATATCAGTTTTTTTGCATAAAGTTTTCAAGTTTTATAAGTTTTCATAGTTATCAAGTCGATTCAGAAAAGCTTCAAGGTTGTAAACCCTAGTACTAGTGAAGAGTACTCGTATTATTGATCTAATAATATTGGAGCATTTGGTTATATCTTTGTTTATACACGATTACTGTTTTATTCATAATACTTCTAGGTATTAAGGTGTAGATTTCGCATACACTTTAGTATACATACAAAGTTTCTACAACAAGTTATTTTGGATTTATCCAAGGTAATTTAACCTTAGACAATCTAAGGAATCGATCAAAGATTGGGATCAATAGTTGATCCACTTTTAATATATTTTAAATGCATTTAATGTACTCTTAGGGGCCTTGTAATAGTCTTCATACTACTTTACTTGTGCATTGCCCTAACGGAATATTAAATAGAGGGCAGGCTCATGTAATCTATTCATGACTTAGGAAATAATTACATAGATCATCACAAGTGTGACAAAGCAACAACACTAGGAGAAGCAATCTAGGGAGTAATACATGATTAAATGAATACAATCTTTTTATTATATTGTTATCACCATTAGTTTAGTTATTATTTAGTTTAATAGCTAAAACCAACCAAACCTCTCAAACATATGATTTACCTGCTTTTTATAAAATATAAAAACGCAAAAATAATATTCTCTCAACCCCTAGAATTCTGGTAGACCGTGATCAAGCCTTCCCAACCTATTCCCCTAGAGAACGATAACAACCCCTGAGTCTTGCCTATACTACTACTACAACGGTTAGGTACTCTGCCTAGGGAGTTGTAAAACTTCTTGTAGAAGTCCCTTACGACAACCGCATCAAGTTTTTAGTGTCGATGCGTAAGGAATTGTTAGGTTTCGATCATAGTATAACTTAGTTCTACTCTCTTGAATGCTTTCAAGTGAGATGTTAATTCCGTATATTAGCTTTATTGTAGTCTATCTTTTTCTTTGTGCCCTTTGTTCGTAACATTTGTAAATTTGTAAATTATAATGAATAGGTATAGTTTTTCTAGCATAGGTAGGTTTGATGTATTCTTCCATGATCAACTCTTGGTGTTCCAACAACATCAAGATGAATCTCTCTACGATTCGTGGACTCGTTTCAAAGATGTAATCTGAAAAGTCCTGAATTATGGCCTTTGTATATGGACCCTAATTGAAATCTTTCTTAAACATCTCGACTCGTTATCCCGCCATATCATCAATTTGACAGCAGAAGGGGATCTTAGGAAGTTTAGTGATATAGAAGCATGGTATGCCATAGAGGATTGTGCCCAATATGATAAAAAAATATAGCAACCCGACAAGCGTTATTTCTGATGAAACAATAGCAAATCCAAATGCTCAAATAGTTAGGGATTATATGGTTAGGGTACATGTACCTAGGTGCATGGCATGGTTAGATTATAATGAGCATGTAGATAGCCTAAGTACGATGGATAATAAGGTAGGAGTTACAAGCCCTAAGAGTACCACACAAACCCTACCGTCATTTGAGGAATACACACCGCCCGTGACTTACCCGGAAGAAGTAGAAAAGACTTTAGGAACCCCGATAGAGGTAGAACCTTTGAACGAAACAAAACTAGAGGAAATAGGCTTGAATTGTAATCACAACACTCCTTTTAGTTCTAGAGAAGTTCCTAGTTTTGATGGACCGGAGCCTCAACCTTTACTCAATAGTCCATCCTCAGATGTAAGTCTAGGAGACGTAATAGGCCCCGAACCACCCATCAAACCACATAGTTTGGATAGTTCTAGGATGAAGGTAGTAGATTATTTAATAACTCAAACACTGCCTTCATCTCACCTGGCAAATTCCCATCCTAAGGGTGTGTATAGTTATTATAACCCAGGTATATATGACCCTAAGAAACATTATGGATTTAAACCGGGTTTATTAGGAAAAAGTGTATCCCTAGGTGTTGATATTTCAAATTGGGAGATGTTTGATGATGATTAGGGATTAGAGTCTAAGGAAGTTTCTCCTCTATGAAAAGAACTTGGCTAATTTGATAGGCCAAATGAAGTAGAGAGTGGTAGAATTCTAGAAGCACACTGTTTAAAATCTATTCTTCAACAACAAATTTCTCAACATATGGCTCCTTCTCACCACAATGGTGTGTATCGCTACTATCACCCGTACTTGACCTTAAGTGTAGGGGAGACCCACCTTTTACACGTCAAATAAGTGTAGAGTCAAGCTCGTGACTCAAACAAAAACAAGCACTTTTTGGGAGGCAACCCAATCTATTACTTTCTTGCATATTAGGCGTGTCTTGTATGTCTTGTGTGTTTGTTTTGAGTCATATGATTATGTTAACTATTCTTGTGGTTTTTTCAGTAAATTTTACAGGAAATAACTAATGGGAACTTATGTGAAGGAATTTTTGAGGAAAGAAAAAAATCTTTACAGACCCTGGAGATGGCGTCAGGATTAATCCTGACGGCGTCGCCAGGCCTGCTATAGGAAAATTTGATTTTTAATTAATTTTTGAGAAATTAATCTTGTATAATTTCTGGAATTTGTAATAATTCTAAAAACTTGCAGAAAACCACGATCACGTTAACATATTCATCCTATCTTTATTGCTTTCTTAGAGTTTAAACATAGTTAATGAAGTTGTATTTATTATCCACCCGTGGATTTTACGCTTGGTATAGTTGTCTTGTCTTTAAGCTTGGAAATTCTTATGAAGTTTCATTTGACGACTCTTGGAGGACGATTTAACCAGTTATCGCATGTTTCTTCTCCATTATTGAGCAAACCAGGGGAGTACTAGTTTTTTTCCTTGTTTTCTTTTCCCTTTATTCGTTTTTAAGGGTACTTCTATAGAACATTGGGGATAATGTTCAACTTAAGTGTAGGGGGAAATAAGCCTTAGAAACTATTCTTTCATTTGCCATTTTCTTTGTCTTTAAAATGATGGGTAATATATCGAAACATAGCATAAAAAGGTAATTTTAACCCAAATTTAAAATTTTTTATGACACATACCGACAGAAACCGAGTATTAATAGCATCTCATGGATAGGAACTTATATGACTAGCACAAAAACCCTCAGAATTCCTTCCCAAAAATGTGAGGTTCGCCTTTAGATCTATAGGAATTCGGGTATCTATTATTGATACCCAAGATAGTTTATACCTTTAGCTTTCTCGAGTTAAGGAGTGAGCAATCATGTGTATCTATTCCATCATTACAGATGTGTATATGTGGTTTTGTCGCATTTTCTGGAGCATTGAGATCGGTATTAAATTATATGAGTGTACCGGTAGTATATTATTCTAGAACTTATTTTTGTGATGCATCCCGAGACTGCATAGTAAGTATTAGGATTTGCTTGATAAGAGGCACTAGGATTAACCCATGTTTTAAACCTGTAATTGTTATGATGGTCACACCAATCATATAACTATCCTACACCCTTGCCATGCACTTATTTTTAGTGTAGGATACCTCTAGTACAACCCTCCGAGCCTATCCCTTTTCACGGTTCTTGTAATTTTCTAGTTAAGCCAGACTATTAATAAAGAGCATTGTTAACCCTTAAACCAATTGTTACACCCAAATCGCCTTAGCCTACCTTGTATGTACTCGCTTTTAGTACATTATTGTTTTAACCCAATTTAATTATTTGAGTACACGGTTGTTAAGTCTTTATCCTTGTAAATACTATTTTGGGAAGATTGGGATTCATGGTAGTATTTATTTCGTGGAAGAATGAGGAAGAAAAGTTAAGTCAATACCCCCATACGTATGTTAGATGATCTCCATGTTATTTTGATCCACCTCAAATTGGGTCATAGAATAGTTCATTTGTAAAGTATGTAAAAGCTCAAGTGTAGGGGTACGTGTTATAAACTTCATGTTATGATGTATTATGTTATTCAAAAAAAAAAGAAAAAAAAGAGAAAAATAGAAAAGAAAAAGAAAAGAGAGCGATGTAGAGTTGTGTAGAGTTTGTATATCTTCATCCGAGTCTTGGCTTAGCAACCAAACCAGCGTGTATTCGTATAAATAATTAGCTAACCCTTCCACTCTAAATTCACCCAAAGCCACCCAAATGTATCCCATTTGTTTTTGTTTCCATTACATGTTATCATACACCTATACCTCATAACCCTTTAAAAGACCTCTTAGATAGTAATGAATAATGCTTGCGACTAGCGGTGGAAGTTTGATCCTTTACGAAGCCAATGGTAATTTATATGCTATGACAGGTAATAAGTGTTGATTTTCTGTTTCCTCCATTATGTTATTATTTATTATACAGCCGAGTGAAAGAAAGAATCCTAAACACTTATGTGGGGTGCTAGTATATACTTTCCGTGCTTTTAATTACGAGGTTTAGAAGGTTGTGTTGTAAAATACTTTTAAAGAGTAGGTTAAATGACCCTCATATAGCTGTTGTCTAGATAGAAAAGCTCATTTGCTTAAGGATAAGAAAATCTCAAGTATAGGGGTATTTGATGAGGTGTCATTTTATACACTTTTTCGGGGTCATTTAACCCTCTAAATCGTGCATTTATGCCTAAAATAGGTTCTTAATCATTCCTTTTCAGGTATTTAGCATTTGGAAGGCATTTGGAGGAAATACACGTGACTTGGGCTCATTTGGAGAAGAAACAGACAAGACTACGGACCTACACCAACATCTCTCAAGATTATGTTCTCAACGGCTGGAGACGGCGTAACAAGATATACGTGAAGCCGTCATAATTCACCCCATGACGGTGTCACAAGAAATCATGACGGTGTCAGCTCGCATGACCCAGCCCAAGATCTAGAATATTTTACTTCACGACGGCGTCATGATTAAAACACAACAGCGATTTTTCTATATATACAAACCCGAAATTAGGGTTCTAGGTGTGTAACTTTAGAGTAAAAAAGGGAGACGAACCCTAGTTCGTTTGGCAGCTTATTAGGACGATTTTAGGGCTTCAAAACCCTATTATAACTCCTTTAATTCATGTTTTAATTAAGTAAGATTATCTTAATCATTCAATATGTCTTGTTGTTTGATTCATTATTGTTCTTGCTTTATCTTTAACATGCTTGGCTAAACTCTTTTTCGTGTTCATTTATGACTGTATAAAACCTAGAATGTAGATCTTAGTGGTGTTTCTTCTTGTGATGAATATGCATGTTAGGCTTTAGAAAACCAGCTTTTGTCTGTATCTTTGTTGATATGTCTAGGGAAACATGATTGTGTAGAAAGGATACCATCGGGTAACAGTCTTCATACTACCTTGCCCCTTATATGGTTGATCCACTTTTAATATATTTCAAATGCATTTAATGTACTCTTAGGGGCCTTGTAATAGTCTTTATACTACCTTACTTGTGCGTTGCCCTAACAGAATATTAAATAGACGACAGGTTCGTGTAATTTGTTCATGACTTAGGAAATAATTACATAGATCATCACAAGTGTGACAAAGCGACAACACTAGGAGAAGCAATCCAGAGAATAATACATGATTAAATGAATACAATCTTTTTATTATATTGTTATCACCATTAGTGTAGTTTATTATTTAGTTTAATAGCTAAAACCAACCAAACCCCTCAAACATATGATTTACTTGCTTTCTATAAAATATAAAAACGCAAAAATAATATTCTCTCAACCCCTAGAATTTTGTTAGACCGTGATCAAGCCTTCCTAACCTATTCCCTTAGAGAACGATAACAACCCCCGAGTCTTGTCTATACTACTACTACAACGGTTAGGTACTCTGCCTAGGGAGTTATAAAACTTCTTATAGAAGTCCCTTACGATAACCGCATCATCAGCGTAACTCTTCTGGCGATCACGAGCGGCTTGAATTCTTTGTTTGATTTGAATGATTTTCTCGGTTGTCTCATGAATGATTTCTAGACCGGTAAGCTGGTGATCTCCGACCTCGGCCCAGCAAACAGGTGAACGACACTTACGACCATAAAGTGCCTTAAATGGTGCAGCTTTAATGCTCGTATGATAACTATTATTGTATGAGAACTCAATTAGCGGTAAGTGCCTATCCCAACCATTCCCAAAGTCTATCACGCAAGCGCGTAACATATCTTCCAGTGTCTAAATGGTTCTTTTGCTTTGTCCATCAGTTTACGGATGGTAAGCAGTACTCATATCCAAACGAGTACCCAAGGCCTTCTGAAATGTCTTCCCAAAATTTGATGTAAATTTACCATCACAGTCACAAATGATCGAGACTGGTATTCCATGTCTCGTGACTACTTATTTTAAGTACAGTCTTGTCAATTTGTCCATAAAGTCATTTTCCCTCACCGGTAAAAAGTGTGCAGACTTAGTAAGACGGTCTACAATCACCCAAATGGTATCATAACCACTTGACGTCCTTGGGAGTTTTGGTGATGAAATCCATGGTGATATTGTCCCAATTCCACTGAGGAATCTTAGGTTGCACCAATAAACCAGATGGTTTTTGGTGTTCAACTTTGACCTTTAGGCATGTCAAATACTTGCTAACATAAGTGGCAATATCGGCTTTCATGTTGGGCCACCAGTATAATTTTTTCATGTCTGGTACATATTGTCAGAACCCAGATGAACATAATATTTTGATTTGTGGGACTCATGCAAAATAAAAGTCCTTAGATCACCAAAGCATGGTAACCAACTTCTGTTATTCAAACATAGTGTTCCGTCAGCACACGGTTCTAACTTTTCTTTCCTAGGGTTTTCTGATTCCCTTGAAGTTTCAACCAGTATACCTCCTACATCTTCAGCCTTGAGGTTTTCTTGCTTCAGTTTGAGCTTCTAAAATTTGCTTGGGAAGATCCAAACCAATAGTCATAACTAAGGCTCAAACCCGTAATGAATTAATTCGTTCCTTACTGCTTAGAGCATCAGCCACTACATTTGCTTTCCTTGGGTGATAACGAATTTTACAATCTTAATCACTGAGCAATTCCAACCAATGACGTTGCCTCATGTTCAACTCCTTCTGATCAAGGATGTGTTGCAAACTTTTATGATCAGTAAACACGATACACTTTGTTCCATACAGATAGTGCCTCTAAATCTTTAGAGCGAACACTACTACTCCTAACTTCAAGTCATGAGTTGTATAATTCTTCTCATGAATTTTTAGTTGCCGTGATACATAAGCAATCACCTTCTTATTCTACATTAAGATATCACCTAATCCTTTATGCGAAGCATCAGAATAAATAATAAAGTTCTCAGCTCCTTCAAGTAAATCCAAGATAGGTGCACTACACAGTTTCTGCTTCAATACCTGGAAAGACGCTTCTTGTTTGTCACCCCAATAAAACTTGACCTTCTTCTGGGTTAGCTTGGTTATTGATTTGGTGATCTTGGAAAATCCTTTAATGAATCTTCAATAATAACCGGCAAGACCTAAAAATTGACGAATCTCCGTTGCAGTCTTAGGAGATGCCCAATCTTTAATAGACTCGATTTTTGCGGGATCCATGTGAATGCCCTTACTGTCAAACACGTGACCGAGGAATTGTACCTTGGGAATCTAAAATTCACACTTAGAAAATTTGGCATACAACTCCTCCTTCTTAAGCAACTCTAAGATTAACTTAAGGTGCTCTTCATGCTATTGCTTGCTCTTTGAGTAGATCATAATGTCGTCAATGAAAACAATAACAAATTTATCCAGATATGGCTTGCACACCCGATTCATGAGATCCATAAATACAGCCGGTGCATTTGTTAATCAAAATGGCATAACTTGAAATTCATAATGGCTATAACGAGTTCTGAATGCGGTCTTCGGGATGTCTTCTTCACGAACTCTCAGCTGATGATAATCCGACCTCATGTTAATCTTCGAGTAAACACTCGACCCTTGAAGTTGATCAAATAAATCGTCAATTCTTGGAAGTGGATAACGGTTCTTCACTGTTAGCTTATTTAATTCTCGGTAATCGATGCACATCCAAAATGATCTATCCTTCTTCTTGACAAACAAGACCGGAGCTCCCCAAGGTGAGGAACTAGGTCTTATAAAGCCTTTGTCGGAAAGTTCCTTTAGTTGATTTGACAATTCTTTCATCTCGGACGGAGCTAATCGATAAAGCGCCTGTGCTACAGGTGCAGCACCAGGTACCAAATCAATTTGAAATTCCAGTTGTCGAGTTGGTAGAATACCCAACAAGTCCTCAGGATATACTTCGGGGAACTCTTAAACAATTGGTAAGTCTTCAAGTCGCTTCTCCTTTGACTTGTCTTCAGCCTTCTTCGTGGTAACATGAGCCAAAAAGACATGACATCCTTTTAGAAAATACTTTTGAATTTTGGTGCACGAGATGATGTTTAATCAAGACTCGTATCCATTGTTGCTTCCGTCACCATGAACAATTAAGATCTCATTTCCAAATGGAATACAAACGATCTTCTCATCATAGACGATTACGACATGATACTTTACTAACCAATCCATACCAATAATGACGTCAAAACAACCAAGTTCTACGAGCATTAAATCAATGTTGAATGGATGATTTAAGAAGTTTAAAATGCAACCCCGTATGATAGTATTAACTCTAATTATTTTTCTGTTGGCTAGTTCGACATCATAATCATGGTCTAGCGTAATTGGAACAATATCAATTAGGGAACTAAATGCAGTAGACACAAAACTCCTATCGGCACCAGTATCAAACAAGATAGAAGCATAGTGGTTGTTTAGGAGGAACGTACCCGTAACTACATTGGCATCTGGGTTTTTCCCTGCATTTCCCATTACATAAGCCATTGTTGTTGCTCCACCGTTCCCAACTTGGTTTCCACGGTTGTTATTTTTCAACTTAGGGCAATCCCTCTTTAAATGGCCCCGAGCTACACACTCAAAGAAAGTGACAACTCTTTGATTTGCCTATGGGGCTCTCTGGTTGTTAGCAGCAATAGCTAGACTCCTACAGTCCCAGGCCAGATGGCCAGTCCTTTTGCAGTTGGTGTACTTGGGAGCACACTGCCCATCGTGATGGTAGTTGCATTTAGGGCATAGAGGTTTAGATCCTCCGTACACTTTCTTTTCCTCAGGCCCAGCAGTGTAGGCCCTTGCCACATTTTGCCTTTTGAAAGGCTGTTGTTGATTCTGGTTATTTCTTGAGTTGTCATCAAGCTTCCTTTTGTTTTCGGCTTGACGGTCAGCAAAAGTACGAATCTTTTGATTTATCTGCTCAGTTTCAAACTCAATTGCATCTTGCATTGTCTTGGGCTTAGACACCATCACACTTCCCTGAATCATGTCGGGAAGTCCATCGACATACTTCTCGACCTCATCAGATTCTTCAGGAAACATCCTCCTGCACATCAGTGCCAACTCTTGGAAACGTTGGTTATAACTCAACACATTAGTACCTTTAACCTTTAGGTTCCACAGTTCAATCTCTAGCTTCTTGATCTCGCCTCTTGGGTAGTACTTATCAGTGATCATCTTTTTCAATGTTTTCCATGGCATGTCATATGCAGCATCATGACCAACAGTCTTGACGTGGGAATTCCACCACGCTAGAGCATTTCCAAAGAGAGTGCAAGTAGAAAACTTGATCTGGCACGCGACGGTGCAGTTGCTAATATGGAATATAAACTCCATCTTTTCAAACCACTAAGTTAAACCAAAACTCCTTTAGTACCCTTGAAATTAAGGGGTTGGCATTTTAAGAAGTCACTGTAAGTTCACTCACAAGCAGCTCACTCTGTCCTTCTGCCACTTCTAGACTCATGGCTATCATCACCATTTCCACCGCTTCTATGAGCTTTATACTCAGCCAAAGCATCATCAACTCCTTGGGCTATTAGTGCCTTAATGGCGGCATCAGTCATAGGTATGGTGGTGGTTGTGGCGGTTCTCTTTGGCCGCATTTTCTTCAAAAGTCACAAGAAAATATAATACACGTTAGATTTCATACAATCATAAACGCGACATGACATATGCATAGTAAATAAAATGAGATCATATCACAAAGTGAAATATACAACCAAAGTGAAATCAACAATGATATAAAAAATAGACATTCATACATAACAATATCGATAATCATACATGATAATTTGGTTACAAATGACCAGTACAGATGAGATACAAAATGAAAATATGGTCCTAAGGCAATGCTAGTTGGGAGTTACCGATAATACTTAGCATGCCATACAATATAGCTAAAAGATGAAACAAAATCCCTACAGCCTACTAGCTGGGAGTTACCCATAAAACTTAGCAGGCTATGCAGGATAGCTAACAAATGGTACAATACTAACAACTATTACCAACATCAGTTGGTTCATCATGAGGCTTTGGATCTCTAGCGGCCTCTAGCTCTCTGGTCCTTAGTCTGCTGTCTCTGCAGCACACTGATCTGCTCATGCAATGCCCTGACCTCTGCTCGATATGCTAGGATCTCAGCATGTACCGCCCTGTTACAGTCTATGGCTTGTGACCATGCCTGCCGGGCGTACCTAGCCTCGCTCTTTAAAAGCATAGTTATGTGGAGATGATATCGCCTATCTCTAAACAATGTGTTGACTCGGGCTCTCTGAAGAGCTCGATCATCCTGGGTGCCCTCAAACTGAACATACATCTCATGAGTATCCCGAGCAAGAGTAGCGGAAAGATCAGTCACTCTCTGGCTCAACTCCTCAAAAGTAGTCGGTGTTCTCCCCTCCATATCCCCAACCATGTTATCCCAAACATCCGTAATCTCATAGCCAACCTCTCTAGACATAGGACGTCCAGGGGTGGCATCCACAATATCAACAAAACTGTAATCAGTAACAGGAGTAACGTCCAATCCAGGCTGTCTAGCAGCAGTTGCTGAACTCTCCCCCACCTCAAACCTAAGAGCAGGAGCAGTCAAACACAACCTCTTCTAAAGTGGCACATCAGCCTCGGGAACATCTTCCCTATGGTCAGTAGTAGGTAATAGCAAAGGTGATGATGGTGTAGGTAATGGTAGTAGTGGTGATGGTAAAGGTAATGGAAGTGGTGGTGAGGGAATCTGGGGGAGTGGAGATGATAGTGGAGTAAGTGGAGATGGTGGTGGTGATGATGAAGGTAGTGCAGTAGCAACCGCAGCAATGAGTGCCTTAGTAGCAACTGCCATCGGTGTCTGGGATCGGACATATATCCTAGCCCTACGAAGTCTAGGTGATGGTACAGGTGATGGTGATGCAACTCTCGACCGAATCATAGCCGCTTTGTAACCTAGTGGTGCCTCAGTATAAGTAGGGCTAGTATAGGTAGGTGTAGGAGCAGACTCGTCGGTCTTAAATGCCTCTGTATCCTTAGCTGAGGGGACAAGGTCAATAGAAGGTAGTGTAGTAGAGTCGGCTGGAGCTAGATTTTCCTCCTCCTCCTCGTCCTCCTCATCATCCTCATCATCATCATCATCATCATCATCATCATCATCATTGTCATCATCTCCTCCGTCAGCAGGATCCTCCTCGAGGTCCTCCTCCGAAGGATCAGAGTCAGCAACATAGCTCGGTGGTAGGGCTGTAGGTGAAGCATCAACCGGTAGAGGCTAATCCTCAATAGGCGCCGATTGTACCTCATCGTTAGATGGTACTACGTACTCCGGGTACTCGGGCTTAGGTACATAGTTCGGTGATGGTGGGTGCTCAGTACCAGGCACGTAGTCAGGTGATGGTGGGTGCTCGGGTCCAGGCATGTAGTCAGGCGATGGCGGTGCCTACTCCAGAAACTGCGGCACCTCCTCAGGTGCCTCTAGCTCATCATCAGAAACCCACTGAAATCTCCATGGCTCAGAATCAGAATAAACAGACGTGTAGGTAACTACCGAAGATACTATAACAATAAAATAAACTTATATAAGTATAATATATAAGACATGTATAGAAATATACGTAATATAATATAAGTATGTATATAGATTATGTAAGCATCTAGTATAACCTACTTATGCAAACAAATAGTGTATGTATGTCCGTGAAAAACTTGTGTATGATGCAATGTTTGAAAACGGTTATAGTCTAAGCAAAACATTTGACCTGGTTCTCTATAACCTTGGCTCTAGATAACAATATGTAACACCCCCAAATTGGGTCGCAGCGGAATAAAGGTCTGAGAGTGTTACTTCATAGATCAATAGCACAAGATGAGAGAACGACCTCTAAATGAGTCGTTTGAAAATGATACATTGGATTTAATGAAATTGTTTGTTACAAAAGCTCAAAGCTTAACTTGTTCATCCTTGAAATGTAAAGATTTTAATACATAACAAATATTTCCAAGTGTAATGCACACAAATCTTTATGCAATATGACTCCCAAAATGACAACACCTAATGTATCCTTGCCCTTGTACCTTATTGACATGAGAAAAACATGCTTTAAAACGTCAACATAAAGTTGGTGAATTCACATGTTTAAGTAATGTATAAAGTAGGACCATAAGATTTCAAAGTGTAAGACATGTAACACATACAATATCTCAAAATGTAATTACGCCTGCGCTAAGCTCATGACACTGAAGCTACAACATGTATGTATATGCAAATTAATGCCAATTGTGTGCCCGTGTAGATGTTCAACCCGCAACATCCAAATCCGACATGGTATACGTTCGTTAGTTCGGTACCGCTAAAACTAGTGAGCGCTACTCACCCGAACAAGGATGTCAATCCCAAATAGATATATTCATAACATTCGCGCTTATAACCAGTAATTAATAGTTCATGATTCATAGACATAGTGGGTTATCGCTACTTAGGCAAACTTGTAATTTGTTAAAGTGCACTTGCGTCCATATGTAAAACAATGCATGTTTCTCACCCCGAGAATTGTAAATCATTATACTCGTATAAAAATGAGGCTATGAACTCACCTTAAGTGAATGAATTGATTATATAAATCAAATATGTAAATCGTCCCGTGAAATCCGAATACAACCTAATTAATTATAGGACGTATGAGTATAATGTATTTAATATAAATACAAACATACAAATTATAAGAGTGAGTTACAATCCCATCTCCTACTAGTTTTTGTTTAATTTATAAAGGTCGATATCACATTTAATCGTTACTTGTTAGAATCAATGTTTAAGTATTCGTATTCCGTAGAAAGAGAAAATATTATTGTTGTCCGACAATTGATTATTTGTCAATAATACTTGATTTAATATTTTATTTTTTATATAAATGTGATATTATATAAGAATAGTGTGTTTGTTTTATAAAATAATATTTATAAAGTTAAAAACATATATAAATATTATATAATTGATACTATAATATTTCTTAACGTTTATAGCCCAAACGGACCCGAGAACACTCGTAAACCACTTTTTATGTTTCTAACAGCCTTGTTGTGTTTTTATAAAATGTAGAAAAGTGTTTATAAAAGTTAATTCGTTTTTGTAATTTCTATTTATCAGAAATCTTTAAAAACTCATAACTTACTCATTTTAACTCCGTTTCACTTGTTCTTTATATGTATGGAATCGTGACGAGATAAACTATCAAAATGAAATACTCACTGATTTTATAAAAATTTGTGTCGGGAAAAACAAACCCACCACACACACCTCATAAATTTATATAAACAATTATAAATCATTTTTATAACTTTAAATCTTGCAAAACTCATAACTCCTTCGTTTTAATTTTGTTTTTCAAGTTCTTTATATGCACGGTTTTTTATTGAGATGATCTATCATCATAAAATATATATATATATTTTTATCAGATTCGAACAGTAACAGTTTTTATAAAATAAGTTTTATAAAAACACTTATATATTTAATTATCGTAATCTTGTAAAATTTATAACTTCTTCGTCACAGCTTCATTTTTCGAGTTCCTTATCTGCTTGGAATCCTTATGAAAAGTACTATTAAAATCAGTAGGGTTTGTAATTTTATAAAATTCGAATTTACTCAGAATGATTAAAACAGTTTGTATGCATATTGATTTTGTTTTATAAATTTTTAACATAACTAAATTATTATAAGTCCTATAATTTAATTAATAACACATCTTGTGTATACTTTATGTCCTCATATTTATGTTCATTAACTTGTGTCCAAAAGTCCAAATAAAATGCTCACACAATTATTTGTTTATAAACTTTATAAATAAACTATTTAACAATTAATTTATCAAGTGACTTTATAAATTAACCCACACTTGTATAACATATGTTCTTGCATTTTAAACATCATTTCATCATAGTTACTTATGTATTCGAATTATGTACAAGCTTATTTTATTTTATAAACTCATAAAATAAATCCTAGTTGGTGATTAACAATATAACATGTATATACAATATGAAAATAAATAATTTAAAAAGATTAGGGTTTATGTAGACCTTAAGAGAGTGTATGGAGATGATGAACACACAATCAAACCCCAATATCCAAATCCTAAATTGAAACCCTAATCAAGAAAACCCTAGTTTCTTGCTTGAATAAACCCTTGATTAATCAACCCCCAAGCTTCCAAATCACCTTGATATACCTTAGATATCACCCTTGATAACACTAGTATGATTACTACCTTTGCAAAATAAAAACTATGGAAACCCTAAAATC
Source organism: Tanacetum coccineum (assembly GCA_026074375.1). Lineage (NCBI taxonomy): Eukaryota > Viridiplantae > Streptophyta > Magnoliopsida > Asterales > Asteraceae > Tanacetum > Tanacetum coccineum. The sequence continues at coordinate 37,783 of BQNB010009683.1, forward strand.
TATTTGTGAGCCGTGGGTTTGTATGAGGAAACAAGAGAGAAAAATAGAGAGAGTTTACTTGCGAAATGGAAATGTGTATAAGGCTTCCTAGGACTTGCTATTTATAGTCACAAGTATTACAAAAAACCCATAATCAAACCATGTGTACAAGAGTAATAATTGTACACCTTGTAAGGTGATCTCCTCCTCCCTAGAAGGAGGGAACGGTCAAAAGGCAAAGGAGGACAAGGGTAATGTGCCAATTTATGGAGAGTTGGAGCTTAAGGTACTCTTATGTTGGTTATTAACTAGAATGGTGATACTAGTGGAGAATTTTAGTATTTATTTGTGTGTTTAAGTATATAGAACCGGCCATGGATAGTTATAAGGTAGGAAATGATTTAATTTAGGGTATTGGGTATAAAAGTGGGTATTTGTTTGAGTATAGATAGGTATAGGTGTTTTCGTGTATGCTTAAATGCATTTTATTGCGAAACGTAGACGTTTTACGTAATCAATAAAAATAAAATATGAAAAGTTATAAATTATCCTCGTAATAATTATATAACATTTGTTTGACGTAAACTTTTACTTGTTTGATGTTCGTTTATGTTAAATGTTGATTTTTAGTTTACGCGATTTAACTAAACGATGAAAATTAAAAGTAAACGCGTAAAAGCCTAAAAATAAATAATGAAAAGTATTGAGTCGTAAAATGACCTGAAATAACAGATTGTTACAAGACATGCCAAATACCTCAATCATGGCACCCAAAAGTTAAACCGTCCCAAAAACCGTGTCAAATACTATTTAGCACGGTTTTAACCCGACCCAAATGTATTTGGCACCCTCATATTTAGGACGGAGCCAAAAGCGTGCCAAATAGCATTTGGCACGGCTTTTTGAGTATTTGGAATGGTTTTCCACCCTCCCAAATACCCCCTTTTCTTGTAGTGCCTACAACCCCAAACCCTGAGGTAATTCAGGTTTGGTTTCTTTTTAGTCCAGAGTTCATAGGGGATAATCCTGTTCCTTTTATTGGGAATTCTATTTAATAAATAGCAAGCTGTTAACATAGCTTCACCCCATAACCATTGACTCAGTCCTAAATAGAACAACATGGAATGAACCATTTCTTTTAGTACTCTATTTTTCCTTTCAGATATACCATTTTGTTGTGGAGTATAAGGGGCAGTCATTTCATGGATAATACCAATAGACTAAAAATACAAAGTATCCATGTACTCACCTCCCCTATCAGTCCTGAATCTTTTGATCAAGGACTCTTGTTGTAATTCAACTTCAATTTTGAACACTTTAAATTTATCTAATGCTTCATCATTTGCATTTAATAAATAAACATAATAAAACCTTGAAGCATCATCAATAAATGTCACAAAGTATTTCTTATTCCCTAATGAGGGAGTAGCATGTAAATCACATAGATAATTGTAAATCAGCTCCAAAACTTTAGTTTTATGTTTTATATTTTGAAATGGTTTCTTAGTTATTTTGGTCAGCATGCAAGTATTACACTTTTCAATGTCCATGTCAAAAGCTGAAATTAACCCATCCTTAAACATATCTTGCATCCTCTTAAAGTGGACATGGCTCAGTCTAGCATGCCATAAGATTGAATCATTCAGTTTAGAGGTTGACATAAAGGCTGAAGCAATATTATCATTAAAAATATTAAGCCTAAGCATTTGATTACTCAAATAACCAAAATCAATAAACACACCATGTTTAGATAGAACAAATTTATTAGATTCAATCACTTGTTTATAACCATAATTATTCAAAATACTACTTGAAACGAAATTCTTCCTTATATTAGGAACATGTAAAACATTGAACAACAAAACAATCTTTCTCGAACTAAACCTAAGATCTACACAACCACTTCCATGCACCAGGGCTGTTGACTCATTTCCCATGTGAATAATAGATCCATCATTCAGCGACTCATAGGTCTTGAACCAACATCTATCTTTACACACATGAATTGTTGCTCCTAAGTTAACCTACCACGTAACATCATCATCCTGCACAAAGTAAGCTTCAGATACATATGTAACATAATAAACCTAAAGAGATTTATTAAACATATTCTAACCTTTTAGTGAGTTGGATGAACCATCCACCGAATCCTTTGTGCCTGAACCATTAGCTTTGTTGCCAACATTAACACCTTTGCAATCCCTTTTAATGTGACCAGTTTTGCCTTATTTCCAACAAGTAGGTTTTGCCTTCTTGTTAGGATAAGCCCTTGTGTTATCATGATGTTTACGTTTACCCTTGTTTTCATTATACCCGGAGGAGTTGTTATGCTCCACCATATTGACAACTGAAGGACCATCAACATTGTTTCCTTTTGGCTTATCACTATCTTGCACCCTGAGAGACTCCTTAATGCGCAGATGATTGCCCAACTCAACAAGAGTTAACTCATCCTTGAGATGTTTCAAGATGTGCTTGAAATCTTTCTAAGAAGGAGGGAGTTTGTCAATGATACAAAAGACCTGAATGGCCTCATCCATGTTCATCTTATGTTGTGTAAACCTTCCAAGTATACCAAGAAGTTCATTGTATTGTTCCAAAACTGGTCTTGAATCAGTCATTTTGTAATTTGTGAAATTACTAACAAGGAACTTCTTACTTGATGCATCCTCAGCCATATATTTGGTGTGAAGATCATTTAAAAACTCATCTAGGATCTATAATAACAGAGTTTGTTGTTGCACAGCGGAATTTAAACAAAGACAATGTTATTAACAAGGTTTACATTCATACAAGCCCCAATTCTATTTGATCATGATAAAACGTGTTACCTAACTGTAACAAGGATCAAAGACACCTTTGATCTTAGGGCTAAAACAATCTCAAGTGATGAGATCATTGGTGTTTTCTTAAAACATGATTAAAACACCTTAAAAACACACACTAAAAAATGTCTAGGGATCTCTTTATATATAGAGTCCATCTAGACTTACAAAGGAAATCTAATTGTATTAGGAAACTAAATAATCTTGATCTTTATCTTTTTAAGCAAGTCTTCTAGAATCCTCCAACTTCTAGAATTCAATAATGTCAAACTAGACCCTTTTGTTTCATTCTTTTGTATCATCAAATAAATAAATCCCAACAATCTTCCCCTATTTAATGATGACAAAAAAAATAGTAAACTGATTCCAAGATGATCCATAGTAGCTTAATCTTCAACAATCTTCCTTTACTGAATAATAAGCTTTGTCTTCAACTTAAGCACTTGAACATCTTGCACATCTTCAAATCTGATCTTCCATGAATGAAACAAACAGATTCTAATCAACCCCTTTACTTAAGATTTCCTTTGAACTTGTTGATACTTCTTCAACACAATGAAGTCATCAATTCTTGTTCAATGTCATGCCATCGCACTTAATAAGTTGCAAATCATATCATATCATCTTTGTAATATCTTCCCCTTTTTGTCATTATCCATTAGGGGACTGTGAACATATGCAACTTTGATCTTTACAACTACAAACTATATATTAAACTTCTAATCCAAGCTTTCCAATGTCTCAAATTACCTTCCATGACGCACAATAAGAATAATGAATTCAAGCAGTAGAAACTTAAACTAGCAGTAGTAATAATGACTTAGCAGTAGTAATAAGGTTTAACTTGTTTTGCACAAGTGAAAACCTTCCCCTCAAAATGGTGCATTTAACAAATCCAAATGGTTAAACACTTTATCATATTCTTCCCCTGAAACCAATATGTTAACCATCTCATGACCAAAAGTAATAGAATCAACCATAAGAACTGTACGAATAACTAACCAACAGTAGTAACGAATACCATGTAGTACCATCCATGAAGAGCAGCACTAAAAATAACTAACAGTAGTAATCGATACCAAGCAGTAGTAACAATAAAGAGCAACACTAATGGTTGAGCAGTAGTAAAAATACCCTAGCAGTATTAACTACTAACAAGCAGTATTAACTTTTGTCGAATAGTAGCAACCATGTATGAAGTAGTAGTAACTTCCAAACAATATTAACATGATAACCACTTCAATAAACTTTCCAATCACCATCGAAAGCCAAAAAGGATTAGATGTATATACCTTTATACCCAGTCCTAAGCTCAGCAACCATAACGAATCAGCCAACCAATGATATCCATAACAAGTGCCACAAAATTCTCATATACGCTCAGAAATTGAAGCACAAGCACAACTTCAAAACGGATAATTTTATAGCAGCATATCCCACACTAATAACAACAATATATATCAGCAAAACCATGAAGCAACGACTCTTAGGATTACTACTGTTCTCATATACGGGCAGCACTAAGTAGACTTTCAATACCAATCCCATCACAATGAACACCCTTCATACATTACCATCGATTAGGGAGGATGAAGAATGAAACCCTAAACATAAGGTTAATAAACACGAAGCAGCCAATGAGATCGCACCAAAACATACAAGAAGTTATTATGGGAATGAACCCAAACCCTAAAAATTAAGGTTTTCACATCATAACAGATCCTAACTCGTATTCAGATACCCTTTAAAACTCTTAACCTCTTTAACCTCAGAAATCTTCTTCTCACTCTTATACACACTAACAATCTCATTAATCTCATGAACAATCCTCAACAACATCAACTAAAACTAAGTCGCCATCACTTAACCTGCTAGCAGTACTAACTTCATGATCGAGCAGTACTAACTGTTAATGCTGCTAGCAGTACTAACTTCATTTACATGTTGCGAATCATAACCACAACATTGATATAATGATAAGAACGGGTGTACATTAAATCCAGGACCACCACCATGACAACATCACACTCAAATATTTGAAACTCTAAGCAAGACGAAAACCCTAGCAGTAGTAACTCATAGTTCTCGACATTTATTTCAATAACCCTACTGGGGTTCATCGTCGATACTAAGTACAACACCCCAAATCTAGTTAGGGTTTCGTCCACAGCAACTGTAGCATCATGGAGATCAGTATTAGGAGTACCAGGAACTCCATTCTTTACGCTAACCTCACCTTCCTTATCCATGCTAGTAATACCAAGGTGATCATCACCCACTTTAGTAGCAGGTTTGACATGCTTTGGTTCATTCGTATTACCAGCAGCAACTTTACAAACGACACCATCATCTTCTTCCCTATTTGTATCCACCATCAAGATCCTTGAATCTTGTAACCGGAAACCACACTTGTTGCTTTACCAAATTAGAGTTTGCTAAAAACCCTAATGTCACCGAATTTCACCAGTTATCGAAAACACAAAAGCTCGAAACCCTAGTTGGGGTTTTATCAATTCGAATCAATAACTACAGCAACTATACACCTTCATGTTGGAAACCTGTACGTCTTATCTTGGAAGAACAAGTTGGATCGATTCAAAACCTTAAAAGTCTAATCGAACTTGATGAAGAACTAATCATCAAAAATCATAAACCTGAATCTATTTTCTTTCTTTTGTTCGATTGTAAAACCTTGTAGATCCTAGATCAAGAGCCACATGGCTTTGATACCAATTGTGAAGATCGTTTAAAAACTCATCTAGGATCTATAATAACCGAGTTTGTTGTTGTGCAGCGGAATTTAAACAAAGACAATGTTTAACAAGGTTTACATTCATACAAACCCCAATTCTATTTGATCATGATAGAACGTGTTACCTAACTGTAACAGGGATCAAAGACACCTTTGATCTTAGGGCTAAAACGATCTCAAGTGGTGAGATCGTTGGTGTTTTCCTAAAACATGATTAAAACACCTTAAAAACACACACTAAAATAATGTCTAGGGATCTCTTTATATATAGAGTCCATCTAGACTTACAAAGGAAATCTAATTGTATTAGGAAACTAAATCATTCTTAATCTTGATCTTTATCTTTTTAAGCAAGTCTTCTAGAATCCTCCAACTTCTAGAATTCAATAATGTAGAACTAGACCCTTTTGTTTCATTCTTTTGTATTATCAAATCAATAAATCCCAACATTTGGCCTCCAATGGATCCCATAGTTCTTTGAAAGATTCAACATTCTGGTAAATATGAAATAACGAATCAGACATACCATTGAGGATTAAACCTCTGCAGACATAGTCATAATTGTCCCACTTGGCCCTTTTCCTGATTTGTTTCACGGTAGCATCATCACCGCCATCTTCAGGAATAGGAGTAGTCAGCACATACACCACACTCATGCTGGAAAACAAGAAGTGCATCTTCTTCTGCCATCTTCTAAAGTCTACCCCTTCAAACTTGTCAAGCTTGGAAAAGTTTGAAGCCATGTGTTTCATAGCAGCAAAAGCCATTGATTATCACAAAATAATCTTCATTGATTGTTGGTTGTTGTGTGTCCTAGATCAGGGTGAAGACAATCAATAGCCAAGCTAATTACCAAAGATGGTTACCGGATATCATTTGAAGTCGTGTAATCACTTTCCAAAGAAGATTATTCGACCTTATGCCTAGGTATCACGAATACCTCATTGGGATAAAACCAAGTGTTGTTCTTGTTTTAGGCACAAATCAAGAACACTGCGTTTCTATATGTTTAGGTTTATGTGTGTTTTTTTCATGTAATTATGATCCCTATTTATAGGGGAAATACTCAAAACATAGTCAATGAAATTAATGAGTGATTAATGGCCAATTAATCTCTTCTATAATTATCTTCCATAATTTAGGAATTAGTGGTTACATGACCAAATTAAATGTGGTCATTTAATGCAGTCAAACCTGTCACTTAAATAGGCAAAAGTTGTTACAAACATTTAATGTGGTCAAACATGCCACTTAAATGTTCGTAACCACCCATTTAATCTAACCACTAAAAGAGTCAGGGAAAATCAATGACTTGATGAGTGTACACTCCGTACCTCCAAACCATTTTCAAGTATGACCCGATTCTCACAATTGCACTAAATTTTCAACAAAATTACCCTTATCAACTTTCACTCACTTTCTCTTAACATTTGAGCTGAAAGTATTAATCACAAAAACACATTAAATAACTCCTTACTTTTCTTTACCCTCTCTCCATTTCATTCATTTAAATTTTTTTAAAAAACAAAGAAAATGATGATTTCTTCTCTAAAATTACTTGAGAACCTAAGGCTAAACGTAGTGGTGACCGCAGAGGACACCGTCACGTCAGCACCAACTCAGCTTTCTCTCTCCTAGACCACACAGTGACCAAACACCCGTACTGGTGACTGCACAGGCGACTGAACAACTTTTTTTTAAAAACATTACATTAATAATTAAACATTACAAATTAAAATACGGAAATAAAAATACACAGAAGAAAAGACGGAAAAAAATTACGGAAGATAAAAAATTACAGTAAATTAGTGTGCATTTGTTCGATGCCAAATGTGTTCCATTAGATCGGCTTTAAGACTAAGATGAGTTTCTTCGTCGTGTATTTCTCTGATAACTCATAGCCTATCTTGTGCTGATCTTACTGGATCATTTTCACGATGTTTTTCTTCCGGATAATATTTGCCAGAGATCGCCTTTTTTTATTTTAGCGAATCATATTATGTAATACGATGCAAATGCACATAAAATGCGTAATCCTTTTAAGACTCTTAGACCGTGCAGGAGTTCTTACGATAGCCCATTTTTTCTTTAGCACGCCAAACGCTCGTTCCATATCTTTTCTTGCTGCTTCATGCGCTTGCTTATATCTTATTCGCTTCACATCAGTTGACCCTGGCTTCGAAATAGACTTCATAAGCACAGCCCATTCTGGATATATCCCGTCAGTAAGATAATATCCCCATTTATAAGTTACGCCGTTAGCCACGAATGGAACCTTTGGTGATTTTTCTACTTTAAGATCATTTAAAACAGGGGATTGACGTAAAACGTTAACGTCATTGTTCGACCCTGAAACACCAAAGAATGCGTGCCAAATCTATAAATCTTGTGAGGCAACCGCTTCTAACAAAATGAGTGGATCTGACCCGGAATCACCCCTACTAAATTGAACACGATATGCTTGTGGACATTTAGCCCACAACCATTTTGTACAGTCTATGCTGCCTATCATACCAGAAAACCCATGTCTTTTCTCGTGAAAAGCGTAGAGTTTTTCGACGTCAGTTTGCGTAGGCCTTCGCAAATACTCCTCGCCATATAACTCTATAACCCCGTTACAGAAATGCATCAAACAATCACGAGAAGTTTTTTCACCGATTTGTAAATATTCATCTAGAGAATCTGGAACGGCATCGTATGCTAGTTGGCGAATCGCGAAGGTACACTTCACTAAAGCAGAGATGCCAGCTTTTCCAACAGCATCACACCCTTCTTGAAAATAAGGGCAGTTAGCAGACAAATATCGAACAATGCGGGTGAACAGCGATCGGTTCATTCAGAATCGTTTACGAAATAAATAGGCGTTGTAAAATGGTTTTTTAGCAAAGTAAGCTAGCACTAGACGGTCATGAGCACAGTAACGATCTCTAAGCATATGGCTTCGTTGGTATTTTTAGATTGTAGGAGTAGATGCTTGAATAACCAAAGCAGCGTCTATTAAAAAACCAGAGAGTAAACTATTCACTTCCGTTTCATCATCCGTATCATAGAAAAATAAACACTCGGAATTAATTTGAGACATAATGTTTGTAGTGTATGTTTTTGATAAAAAGTGTATATGTGTGTGAAAATAGGAAAGAAGATGTTGGGTTTTATAGAAAATAAAAGGGTTTATTTTTTTTTATATCAAACGGCTATTAAAGTAAAAATGGGTATGATTTTGTTTGATTTACTCGGTCTTCTGCACGACCGAAAGATTACAAAGGTTGAGAGGGCGGGGACGCGTCTGTTTTAGTCTTCGTAGTGGGAGGAACGTATCTGTTAAGTGCCACATGGGACGACCGACCGAGGTCGACCGTCCCATTACATCCAGTCTGATGTAAGTGTTGAAAATGTTTCACCATTCCGTGTACTTTTTGGACAGCCATTCCTATAAGTCAACAAGTGTGTGATACTTTTTTCCGAATGTTCGTACAAAATGTTCCTGTCACATGAATCCAATATTGTGCTACTATTGGTACCTCGGCACACCGCTATAAAGGATACAAAACATATTTTTTTCTTTCAGTTTATGGTGCAACACATTCTTTTATTAATTTTTATTTCGTATTTTTTGTCAGCTTCATACTTTTGACTTGTTAAACTTTATAATTTTTATTCCAGACTTTCAGTTTCACAGTTTTATAATATAAACACAATTATAAAAAAAATACCGGAAAAACAAGAAGGGGGTACGAATGACTTTTTAGAGGGTATATATAACTTACCTCATCCAACATATCTTTATACGGAGCATGCATGGCTTTACTTTGGGTTTTAGCCGTACAATAGCAACGTACTTTCTCAATTGTTTCGTTTTGGTACGCGAACTTTTTTTTGTTCCACTTAATGTAACGAACTTTCAAGTTTTGTGTTAATTTGCACCATCAAACTTGTTTTACCGGAACCAACTATATTTTTGTTCCACTTAACGACCGCTTGCAACGTTAGGCTTTTTAGCCAATGAACGTTTGCAACGTTAGTCCTTTATACTAACGGTTGTTTATTTTTTTATAATTATTTTTTAAATTTATACACGTTTTTATACACATATTTTTATACAAATATTTTTATACATATTTTTATACAAGTTTTTATACACACATTTTGTTACACATTTTTATACACGTTTTTATGCACACGTTTTTATACACGTGTATAATAGTATGTGTAAAAATATTTGTATAATAATGTGTACAAAAATATGTGTAAAAATGTGTGCATAAAATCGTGTATACAAGTGTATATAAAAACGTGTATAAAAAGTGTATAAAAACGTTAGTATAAAAACGTGTGTATAAAAAAGTTCACGTACCAAAACGGAACGTTAGAGAAAGTATTAAACATGCCACATAGGCTTTTTTCCGGTTTTATAACTTTTTTCACGGTTGCCGGTTAAGGTTGGTGCAAATTAACACAAAACTTGAAATTTCGTTACATTAAATGGAACAAAAAAAAGTTCACGTACCAAGACGGAACATTTGAGAAAGTACGTTGCTATTGTACGGATAAAACCCCTTTACTTTCACAAGAGTTGTACATGGAATGAAGTTGGGTATTTTAGTGTGTTATAGTCCATGTATTATTTTTTTTAGTCTACAGACTCAAAAAATACAGTAGTTTAGAGATTAATGGATATTTCTTTATCTAAATTAATATGGAACATCATCCACATTTGATAATGGATTTTGAGTCGGAGTCCACATAATTTCCTATCAATACCATTCACCAAACATTTTAACATGGCCCACAACACTATGTACCAAATATATCCAATAAATTATGAGTTTGAAATGACAATGACCTCCATGGTATTTATGGTTTGATCCCTTGAAATTGTTTCGTGTTGCAAATGAAAATAACGAAATAACGTTTTTGTTTTAAAGTTACAATAATGATAATCATATTTATTTGTCTAACAAGCAAAGATTACCCGCGCGTTGCTGCGGGCGTTATTTTTTCGCGCGTTATTGCGGGGCTTTTTTTTTGTTCGGGTTAATTTCTTCGGTCTCATGTTTAATAGTTTGTTTTTTTCTCATATTAAATGACAAATTTTTTTTTTCAATAAAGGAGATATATATATTTTTTTATGCCCAGGCCGATAGAAAGTCGTAAACGTAATTTTTTTTTCTTTTTATTTTTGACGAAAGAAGGGGGGAGTATAAGTTTTTTTTTTTTTTCGGCCGATAAACAGTAACCACCGGTATAAAAAAAAATTTACCAAAATTTTTTTTGCCGATGAACAGTAACGGCTACTGTTCATCGATGAACAGTAGCCCGTTACTGTTTTTGTCTTGTAGTGTAATGATAAATAAGATATATAGTAATATTGCATTACTTACTATTATTATAATAGCTTTAAACTCAAATCTAATCAATGAACTTTGTTTTCATCACTAGTTGTTTAGTTCATTTATATTTTGTATTTTGGTGAGAGCATAATGATTATACAAAACAACTAACAACTATAACATCAACAAAACATGTATAAGTTTGAGTTATGTTACGGGGTTAATAACTTTTGATAGATTGTTTGTTTTTTAAAAGGCATCAATGTATTACCACAATTACAAAATAAAGACGTCCAACTTTCATAATCAAGCCGATTAAAAGAAACGGGATCCAAAAGAAGACTAAAACTCACAAGATTATACAACAAAAATACAAACTCACAATACCACAAACACGAAACACGAATATACAATAGGAAAGATTCAAGGGCCCAAGTACATTAGCTAACCTAGTGTCACAAGCCAAATGAAACAATTACAATAGACATGACCCGCCAAATGATTGATAGACTATTTGTAATTGAGAGTCATCTTCATGCGTGATGGGTCGACGAGGATAGGACCTCACGGTAACTGACAATACGACACCCTTCTTTGCTAATGGTGGAATAACTTTTGTGAGAACGGTGAGGTGTCTTACTGTGAAGTAAAAGCAAGATTGTGTGTTTGTGATTGTGTATGGTGCACGAGTATCGTGTTTTAAAAATGACGAGTGAGAGTTACTAAGGTTTAAGTGACGAGTGAGCGAGACGTAAAAAAAGTAAGGCGATAGCATTTGAAACATAACATTTAACAAATGTATATTACTATTTACCAAATATTTTTTACTATTGCTACACAATTTAATAAATAGTAATATACATTATTAGTCTAAAACTTTTATTACATGTTAGTCTTTCGATTTTTCTAATAACATACACTGTTAGTCCTTGAACGTTACTTTTTATTAAGTGTTAGTCCTTTGATTTTACAATATTAGTCATTATTGAATAGAAACTTATACATTTTTCTTTCTCATGTTAGTCATTCCTTTAAATGTATATAACTTAATTTAGAAGTGATACTTTACTTTATTTAAATATGTAATGTTTTTATTTTAAAGCGTTGACTCGGATGAACCTAAAAGTTCAGGTTTTTAGGTAGCGCGTGTTTTATCGATATGCATGCACAACAATTAAATTTTTATGTCGACATGTATTAATTCAAAATCAATATATATATAAAAAAACAGTTCATGCCATAAATACTTAATTTTGTCCCGTCGCAAGGCGCCGACAAAAAATTAACTGTTGACATAAAATCTGTTGATACACAAAACAACATTCAAAATGTGTAGGGTGCATTTTATGATTCTAATAAAAATATAAGGTTAGTTTGAGAAAAGAAAACAATAATAATAAAAGAAAAGAAATAACACCCATACACGTGGCAAAAACAAGCAACCAAACACCCTCCAATATGCTGCATAATAATTTCCTCCACCTTCACAACGATTCCAAATTGTCGTTACCTCCAACAAACACACTCACTGTGTTTTTTTTTTAATAAAACCAAACACAGTAAGTTAATAATAATAATAATAATCGGAGGTAAGAAGAAATGGTATGTTCGGGTCGAATACTCGACGTATCGTACCCGTTAACTCCCTCATTTTCTTCCTACGCCACGTCAGCTCACCGGTTAAACATAAAATCATCAACGGTTAGATGGAGAGTGATGACGTCATCTTCTGATCCCGGTGCTTCTTCTGTTGATGCTGACTCAGCTGATAAAACCAACGCTGCAGGGTAATAAGTTGATTTACGTATTTATGATTATTAATTATATTTACTAGCCGTGCATAGTGAGCGGTAAATAATTATACTTGTGACTTGTTGCAATTACGGGTTCAATTTGTAGTTATTGCGAGAAAAAAAAAAAAATTTGTGTTAGAAACCAAAAATGAGAAGTTTGAGGATTAAAAAGTATTTAACCTATTAATTTACGGCTAATGACTTCGAAATGTGTGATTTTATTTTTTTTCCTATTAAAACACAAACTTTTCATATTTCGACCTTTGCGTGTATTGTGTGACCATTCTACCATGTATCAAGGTTGCAAAAATCGTTAGGCGCTCGCTGGGCGTCCGAGTACCGCCTAACGATTAATCGGTTAGGTGGGGATTAATCGGATTGGAATTTTTATATATAAAATTATAAAGTCTTGAAAATATATGTTTGAATTGCCCGATTTAGCCGATTTTTGTCCGAGTCGGCCAATTTATCCCTGATTTGGCCGATTTCTATCCCTAACAGAGTTGACCGATTTAGCCAATTTTTGTTCGATTTATGCCTAATTTGGCCGATTTATGCCCGATTTTGCCGATTTTTATCCGATTAATCCGTATGTTGACCCATTTTTTTGACCAAACCGATTAATAAGGCCGATTAGTGAAAATCAAGGCGGTTAATCTCCGCCTAGCGCCTAGGCGCCGGTTAATGGGCCGCCTAAGCCGATTTTTGCAACAGTGGCATGTACAATGACCATTTTACCCTTCAAATATTGAAAAAAGTAAGGGTAAAATGGCCGCAAAATACACGCAAAGGTCAAAATTTGAAAGGTTTGTGTTTTACTCCCTTCGTCCCAAATTAATTGTCCACGTTTCTTTTTGAGGATGTCCCAGTTTAATCGTTCACTACTAAAAATAGATTAAGAAGTTTGATGAAGTTTACTATATTACATTTGTTTGAAATTATTATTACAGACTTTAAAGAAGACTTTAATTAATTAGCTAAGGGTAAAACTGTCATTATGCTAAAAAATAAGAAAGATAAAGCATTAATAAATGCACTTTTGTGTTTTTTGTCGGAGGACAATAATTTTGAGACGGAGGGAGTAATAGAAAAAATAAGATCACACACAATAACAAAAGAGTTAATTGCATAAATGGTCCCTGTGGTCGTCCGTATTTAACGAAAATGGTCCCTCAAACTTTTTTGTAACGAAAATGGTCCCCATGGTTATGAAACATAACGGTTTGGTCCTGTGGTAAGAGGATTCATAACGGTTTTGGTCCCCATGACCCATAACAGATTTAGTCCCTGTAGTAGGGACCAAACCCGTTATGTTTCACAACCATGGGGACCATTTTCGTTACAAAAAAGTTTGAGGGACCATTTTCGTTAAATACGGACGACCACAGGGACCATTTATGCAATTAACTCATAACAAAAATTGACAAGTTAGAGGCATTTCCATGTCATTAACCCATTAATTTGATGGTGAATGCTGTTACTCTTTTTTAAGTTTTGAGATAAAAAGGTTTTCTCTTTATATACAGTAGAGATAGAGATAGAGAGAGATGAATTAAAGTTTTGATTAATTTTGGTTTGTTTGTGTAGGTTTTGTATAATAGAAGGACCTGAAACAGTGCAAGATTTTGATAAAATGGATGTACAGGAGATACAGGATAACATTCGAAGTCGTCGAAATAAAATATTTCTGCATATGGAGGAGGTGAGCTAGGCTGGCTACTCAGAAATTTGCTTATGTTACTTATATTGCACGAGTTTTGTTATGTCGTAGTCTTTGTGTTTTAGTATCTGCTTGCGAAAGTATAATGAAAATCTAGATTGACTTGACTCATTTCGAATATGCATTCGCCGTAGTGTCGGTCAGGGGCGGATCCAACTTTGCCCACCTGTGGCAAGTGCTACACTGTCGGTAGCTGTAAAGCAATTTATTTTCTTCCGCAAATTGACTTAACTTCTTAAGGTTTTAAAATTGTCGAAAGTGTAGTTTTAGTAAGCATTGGCTGTGGTAACCCCATTTTACCCTCCTTCCTAGCATTAAAACTGGACCCACTAAAACACACACCCCAAATCTCAACGAGTCAGCGCTACCACCATAAAGTTGGGCTATAAGTCTATAACACAACCTATAACGCCGGTGTAATAGGTTCATAACGCTCTATAGTACTTTAAGGTTTTCGTATTCAGTGTTGTACCTCCCCCATACCTCGCTCCGGCGGGATTGGGTATGTTGTTGTTGTTTTATTCAGTGTTGTACCTGCTTGGTATCTTTCATTATTTTTAAGTTTTTGATTGTAACACATCCCTTTAGCAGAGTTATTGTTTAATAGTATTGTGCAATTTTCTACTTGAATCAGGTTCGCCGGCTTAGAATACAACAGAGAATAAAAAGTGCTGAACTTGGAATATCAGACGAAGAACATGAGGGTGAACTTCCAAATTTTCCTTCATTCATCCCCTTTTTGCCGCCTCTGGTAGATAACAAACTCTCTTTTATTTCATTGATATCCCTAAAGCAATTCACCTGACTTATAATGGCGTAACTAATATTTAACTTCTATATTTCGCAGTCTTCAACAAATCTAAAACAGTACTATGCGACCTGTTTTTCTCTTATTTCCGGAATTATCCTTTTCGGAGGTCTGCTTGCACCCGCTGTAAGTTCTTTTGCAACTTAAATACTAAATACAACCATCTACTTATTGGTATATGGCATGGGGTATCAACTATTAGTTTTGAACCGTTCCTGTTTTGAGAAATGTAGTTTCACCATGATCCTTATAAGGGAAGATTATCCCTCAGAACTTCCACGTCTTGGCTCCATGTCAAGTTAATCTAGTGGCATCATTATTAGGAGAAATGGTGACTCAACACATTGTGTTATGTATAAAAAGTTTTAAGCTCATATAGATACTTACAGTAATTTTGTTATATTTATTATCCTCTCAGTTGGAGCTTAAACTGGGAATAGGAGGGACATCATATGCAGATTTTATTACTAGCATGCATCTTCCAATGCAGTTGAGGTATACATCTAATTTCGTTATACATCCCAAAGTAGAAAAAAAATTTCCGATTTTTATAGGACTAAATACTCAATAGCAACTGTAGTTGATATATCATGTAATATATCTAACCGTGTGCATCTGCGTCACTGCTCTACAGAGCGAGTGCTAAAATATTACGTATGATGCATAACTAATTAGGTATTTGCTCATTATCTTGTGTCATTTCATACTGTGCCATTATAAGTTCTTTATAACCTGGAAAGAACTTTTAAAAGTAGATAGAGCCATGTTCCCTGTGACTAGTTAAAGATTCATATGTGAAATCTGTTCAGGCCAATTAATCTAAGCTCTGTTTTTAACAATGCTACATTGATTGATTGATTCTGCTTTTGCTAATTGAGGCTTCCTTTTCAATGCACAAATTCAGTGAGGTCGACCCCATAGTGGCATCCTTCTCTGGAGGAGCAGTTGGAGTGATTTCAGCCTTGATGGTTGTTGAAATCAACAACGTAAAACAGCAGGAACATAAAAGATGCAAATACTGTCTAGGAACAGGTAACCATCTACTAACGTAATCCAAAAATTTCAGCTTTGAGTGTAATCCCAAGTAGAAAGAGAAAAGAAGTTGTCGTTATCCATAATGTTATCTGATGCAGGCTATCTAGCATGTGCACGATGTGTTAGCACCGGGGCAATTGTTCTTATTGACCCAGTGGCATCCGCTAATAGCGGAAGTCAACCTCTTTCACCGCCTAAAACAGAAAGATGTTCAAACTGCTCGGGTGCAGGAAAAGTAAGTGCAAAAACAAAACAAAATGTTGGTTTTTTCATCAAACTCGATCAGCAAGATATTGAATCTTATTATATGTTTGAACTTAATGTTGCAGGTTATGTGTCCAACTTGTCTTTGTACGGGAATGGCTATGGCAAGTGAGCATGATCCACGTATCGACCCCTTTGACTAATTGAATTTGTAGATTGAATGTCATCTTCTGTTTGTAACATAGAAATCCAAATTTTCGTTTACATCTTTACCTACCGACATACCGCCACACAGTCCTTCTGGTCAGTTTATACTGTACAACTTGTTGACAACGCTCTAAGTATTATTGCATGATTTTATATACGGCGATATATTCTGTTGCATCACCAAGCCATCATGTTGATTATTCCCGAAGAGTAACACTAAAGTTATAACTTATAGTAATAAATCATATAACAAATCACATGAATACAAGTTTCTTATTTCTAAAGTAAAAACATTTTGCAACATAACAGACATTTTTCTTCACTCAGGGAACTGGTTGCGACAATACTTACGCATAACATCATAAATCATATACCTTGTTACATTCAAGAAATTGAAATATGCAATCCTCCATCTTCTGCTGATTATCAATGGGGCCAAAACGATCCAGAAACTGGAAACATAACCAAGCACAATGCTGATAATCAACCCCCAGTCTGATCCGTGTGATCCATGATCGTCTTCTTTTTGGTTTTGTGTACCCGGTACTTCAACTACACAACGCTCAATGAGAGGAGCTCCACAGAGTCTGTTGCCAAAGAAGCTGGACTCATTTAAGCTTTGAAGCTGAGTACTTGATGGGACTCTTCCATTCAAATTGTTGAACGACACGTTAAAACTGCTTAAAAAAGACAAGCTTGACAAGCTTATGGGAAGTTCCCCCGAAAGCTTGTTAAATGATAGATCGAATGTTTCAAGTGACTTCATGTCTCCAATCTTCTCGGGAATCTTTCCTGTCAGTTGATTTCTAGATAAATTTAATGATTTCAACTTCACAAGGGCTGTTAGCTCACTTGGGATTTGTCCAGAAAAGTTATTGCGCGATAGGTCCAATAACCGAACCAGTCCTAGAATAGATCTATATACGTCCTCCCGACCCTTCATCACCAATGAATCACTTGTGATAACTGGTTTTGAATTGTCGAATGGAGAAAACGTAAATGTATCATTATATGCATTACCTTCACCGGAAAGGACACGAAAGTTGTTGACACAACTTGGTATATTTCCTGACAAATTGTTATCAGCAAGATCCAATATTTGAATATCTTTAAGATAGCAAAGCTTGGGCGGTATATTTCCATGAAAGTTGTTAGACCTAAGATTGAGAAGTTTCAAAGAAGATAGGTTTTTTCCAAACCATGCTGGAATGCTCCCGACAAGTTCATTTCTACCAAGTTGAAGGATCTTCAACCATTTCAAGTTCATCAAAGAAGTAGGTAAATTTCCCAGGAGCTTGTTTCCGCGTATGTTTAACGAATCCAGGTAACCTGCAGACCCAATAGTTCTTGGAATCTCCCCCGAAAAATTGTTGTTCTCCAAGTTTAAGAATAACAAACCTGACCAATTCTCCCAACACTCAGGAATGACACCTGACAATTCATTGTTTCCCAGCTTAAGAGCTACAGTCTTTTTCACATCATTGGAACACAACAAATCATGTAATGACCCGTCAAAGAAATTATTTGACAGATCCAAATACAATGGAAAAGAACCATTTGAGATATGAGTTAATTTCCCCCTCATTTCGTTAAAACTTAAATCAAGCACACGAAGTGTTGTGGGGACACCTACCAGTGCTCCTTGGATATGATTTTGTGACATATCTAAATACGATAGATTGGGAAATGATGTCCAGAACGACCCAGGAATCGGTGATGATGTGCGTGTGTTACTTATGTCCAGTACTCTTAAGTCTCCCTGTGATTGAAGCCACAATGGAAATTCAGGCCCCAAACCCCAAGAGTTCAAATGCAGGTACTGAATCCGGAAAGGGGGGATCCAGTTTGCATGTTGCCGTCTCAGGGTTAAGTTATTTTCTGTTCCATTTAGATAATTTAAGCTTACTAGTTTGGCAAAGTGAGCTTCTGTCACGACACCTGTCAACAGATTGTAAGAAAAACTTAATTCCTCCAACTTTGAAAGTTGACCGAGGTTTTCAGGAAGGTTGCCACTGAGTCGGTTATGTGAAAGATATAACAACTCCAATGATGATAATCTACCTATCGAGCCGGGAAGGCTACCATTCAGTTGATTATACGAAAGATGTAACACCACCAACGATGATAATCGTCCAATCGAGTACGGAATAGGTCCAGAAATCATATTCCCAATAAGACTTAAAGTCCTCAGAGAAGATAAGTGTCCTATGGAAGGGGTAATTATACCAGTAATGTAGTTAAAGTCAAGTAGCAGGTGAACCAGATGCACCAATTGTCTAACCTCGTCTGGTATATGACCAGAAGTTCCGGATGACCTTAAGGTTAATGACTCCAATTTCGATGATTTGCACTCGAAAAAACTCTCCAGAAGGTTCCTTAAATTGATATTAAGAAAATTGTTATCTGACAAATCAATATCTCTCAAATCACAAAAGTTACCCAATGATTTAGGTATTGCTTTGGTGAGTTGATTATGTGATACATCAAGGCTAATAAGAGAGGTCAAGTTGTGAAGGGAATTAAGAGCCGTACTTGAAACACCACAAAAACTAATATTTAATGAAATCAGATTACTACCTACTGTACTAGACAACCCTTCTAACACTAATGAAGAATTCATGAAATCATTGTCACGGACATGAAAAAACTTGAGAGAAGTCAAATTATGGAAGCCGACGCTATTAGGATGAATGCCATGAAAATTGCACGCACTTAAATCCAACGAAACTAGACTAGTTATGCTGAATATCCAACGTGGCACTAGACTGTTAAAATAGTTTCCAGAAAGATCAAGCAAGGAAAGAGATGTAATATTGAGACTAGGAAGTTGGCGATTTATATCTAACAGATAGCAATTGGATAGATGTAGTTGGACCAAGGAAGGAAGGGTGTTGATCGCCTGAAGCCAATCAGTGGCTTTTCGAAGCGCCACACCACTCATATCCAGGTGATGCAACATACGAAGACTTGTTAACCAATTCATGTTCATCATTCTTGTAAATTCATAAGGTTTGTAAAAGCTTCCGAGACAAAGGACATGCAAGTTTGAAAGATTCCCGATTTGGGGAGGGATAATTCCACTAAAATTGGAACTCGAGAGGTTAAGATACCTGTTTTCTCCTATCATAACTATGATTAAGAGAACTTGAATTTGGAGTTCTCCAGTTTTCAAAAAGTTCCCTGGAAAAAGAAAAGTTACTCCGTTCTTAAGAAAACTAGAGACAGAAAATTAAGAAAACTTTCCTGTAACTAAACGCACCCTTAGGTTTCCAAGAGAAGCAATAAATTCAGGAACTTGGATCTTTCCAAAATCATTGCAGCTCAAGTCAAGATGCCTGAGTTGCTTCAGATGCAACAACGATGAACTTAAACTTCCTCTCAACCTCTGCTTTATGGCTTCTCGGTATTCTTTATCATTTCTGTAATCCTTACGACAATTACCATTCAAGGCAGGAAGATGAATGTGATGAACATGACCAGTAGAATTATTACAAGCAATTCCTTCCCATCTGCAGCAGTCGCTCTTGTCACCAACCCAAGAAGCAAGTCGATCTGTTTCATCTACAAGGCCATGTTTCAACTCGAGAAGAGCCCGTCTCTCACCATCCATGCATAATACACCATCATGGTTTTGGTTAGATATGCATAAATGAAACAAGGCCGAAACACCAAGTAAATACAAGTAACAGCAAGATAAGTAAGAAAATGAAGAAATGATACTCATAATGGTTGAGCTCAAAGAGAATAACAGTCGAGTAGAATTTTAGCGTACAAGAAACTAAAATATATATTAAGTTTTTTATGGGTAGCTTTCATTTTCATCAACAACGTTATTCAAACTTACAAAATCAAAGTCAACAGATGGAAAGTAAATAATGTAGTTCCAAAACTCAAGCATCAAAACAAATTAAAAAACCAAATTAGGTGCGAAAATCGGACACTTTCATGTTGATTTTTAAGCCCAAAGATTTCGTGTCTAATATAATAAATCTATATATTACTGAACTGATAATAACCCAAGTGACAAGTCCAAGGACACTTATTTACATTTTTTAGAGCAATTTTTCATAGAAAAATGATAAAAAATAGAAAACCTGTTTACTTACAATTTTTTGAGAAATTTTTCTAAAATAACAAAAATCTCATTTCCCAAACTTTAACTAGAAATCTGAAAAGTCCCATTTACAATTATATACTTTTCTCTTCAATATAAAATGAAAAATGTAATACTCCGTACTATATAAACGGTTTTCCGAGTTCTTAACTATTTCTTCAGAGCTGGGTACCGTGGTGCCATGGATTCAAGCAATGGGGAAAAAGTGACGCCACGTCCCATGACACCACTATTTCACATGGCACCAGAAACAACCACCCTCGTTGGCGCCACAAAATGTGATGCCGTGAGAGATTTTTTTTTTCATTTATCAAAAATAAGAAATAACAATTAAAATAAAAGACTCTAAACTATTTAGAGTGAGGTTTCGCTACTTGTTTATTTTTTTTCCAGACGTGTCTGGACGACACACTAAGAGAGAGGGGTGTGGTGGCGAAGCAAGCTCGCCACTCCTACGTGGCCTCGCCACTTTGTTCGCCACCATACCACTGAAGCTCGCCACTCGCCAAAAAATGGCTCCTTCGCCACTGCTACGACGAAGGAAACGGACAAAAAAGAGACGTTGCATAATATAGCCGTTGCTATTTAAAAAAAAAATACTTTTTATTTTTATTTTTAATTTATACCCACTTTTACACTATAAATACTACCTCATTTTATCAAATTTTATACAACTATCATTTCAAAACACTACATCTTACAAACAATAAACATAATGAGTGATTCCGAAAGTGGTGATTCCGATGTTCAAGATTTCAAAGATCTTGACATGATTTTTGAACTTGCTCGTTTAGAGCAACAACAACAAGAAGAAGCAGAGCGGGTGTATATCTATAGGGAACGGGTAAAAGCGGAAGCACGGTTGATGGTGGACTATTTTGGTCCTCGGCCAAAATATCCCGATTATTATTTTTGGTTACGGTATCGTATGAGCCGTAAACTATTTTTAGACATAGTCTCAGGTATTGAAAATTACATTGAAACTCACCATCCTCTTTCTCCGCATTTCGATTTCTTTAGAGTCCGACCCGATGCTACGGGTGTACCCGGTTTTAGTGATATTATGAAATGCACTTGCGCCATACGCCAATTAGCATACGGCGTAACACCTGATTCATTAGATGAGTATTTACAAATGGGTAGTCATACCGCACGCGATTGTTTAGATTTTTTTACTATGTGCGTTATCGAATTGTTTATGCCCAAGTATTTACGAAAACCTGACTTCAATGACATTCAAAAGTTATACACCGCACACAATAATATTCATGGTTTTCCTGGAATGCTTGGAAGCATTGATTGTATGCACTGGGAATGGAGAAATTGCCCAAAAGCATGGCATGGGCAATTTGGTAGAGGTGATAAAAAGTACCCAACTATATTGCTTGAGGCTGTTGCTTCATATGATTTGTGGATTTGGCATGCATTTTTTGGGGTAGCGAGTGCAAATAACAATTTAACTGTTTTGAATAATACTTCGTTATTTGACGACCTTCTTGATGGCATCGACCTCGTGGCTCCGTTTGAATGTAACGGGGTTACATTCGAAAAAGGGTATTATCTAGCCAACGCCATTTACCCACAATGGGCATCTTTTGTTAAATCATTTACGGTTGCAAGTTCAGAGAAGAATGTACTATATAAACAGAAACAAGAAGGTTCTCGAAAAGATATTGAAAGAGCTTTTGGGGTCCTTCAAGGACGTTGGCGTATTATAAGTCAATTGGCGCGTGCTTAGACTATCAACAAGCTACGCAGAGTTATGCATACTTGCATTATATTGCATAACATGATTTTAGAAGATCAAAAGTATGCGTTAATCGAGTTTGACGAAGAAAGTTATATTTGTCCCCACCCAAATATATTAAGGACATGGGTCGAGCGATGCGATATTCAACGAAAAAAAGATAAAGAACTGTGTGATAAAAATACACACGCAAAGCTTCAACGTAATATCTTGAGCATCTTTGGCAACAACATCAACAACATCAACAAGAACATTAGTTTATGTATAATTTGAGGTATTTTTTTAATTTTCGCATTAGTTTTTGAATTTCGCAATGTTTTTTTAAATGTATTGTAGTTTGTATTTTTAATTTTAATGAAATGAATTATGTTTGTGTGAAAAAAATTGAAAAGAAAAAAAATAGTTAGTGGTGGGGCCCAAATGAAGAGGTGAATGTGTGTTATGAGTGAAGGGGTATTTTTGAGTGGGAGTGAAAAGCTGATGTGGCAGCCTGTGGGGCCCGTTTTGTTTTGTGGCTTAAGCCACCACACCCTACACTCTAAGGGTATGTTTAGTTAGGGAAAAATATCCCATTTTTTAAGGAAAATTTTCAGTTGAGAATGAAAAAACTGAAAACTTGTTTAGTTGCACTTTTATTCAATATTTTTTAAAAAACAAAAAATTCTCATTTTCTAAATTTATATGGAAAAATAGAAAACCACAATTTATTATTCTCCATTTTTTTTTCCCTAACAAAATAAAATGTAAATAAAGACTCTAACCAAATAAAACAGAAGTACCCATATCTAACCCTATCATAGAGGTGGGCAAATGGGTTCCGTTTGGGTCATAGGTCACATGGGTCAGGGTCAAACATGTCATTTGTTAAAACGAAGTCTAAAACAGGTCATATTTGGATCAAACTTTGGGTCATGTTGGCCCACTAAATATGTGTTTTCATACCTTTTTAAACGTTTATACTTTTCTGTCAGTCTTTTACGTTTTCGTTAGTGTTATATCGTTTTATTACGTTTTTTTTTTTTGTTCGTCTGATTTCTTACGTTTTCGTCTGTTTTCATCCGTTTTCTTACGTTTTCGTCTGTTTTCATCCGTTTTTTACGTTTTGTCCGTTTTTTACGTTTTCGTCCAGTTTCTTATGTTTTCGTCCGATTTCTTACGTTTTCGTCCGATTTCTTACGTTTTCGTCCGATTTTTTACGTTTTCGTCCGAGTTCTTACGTTTTCGTCTGTTTGTTAAGTTTTCGTCCGATTTCTTACGTTTTCGTCCGTTTTTTTACGATTTCGTTAGATTTCTTACGTTTTCGTCTGTTTTCTTACGTTTTCGTCTGATTTCTTACGTTTTTGTCCGATTTCTTACGTTTTCGTTCGTTTTTTACATTTTCGTCCTGGTTCTTACGTTTTCGTCCGATTTCTTACGTTTTCGTCTGTTTTTTTACGTTTTCGTCCGATTTCTTACGTTTTCGTCCGTTTTTTTACGTTTTCGTCCATTTTCTTACGTTTTCGTTCGTTTTCTTACGTTTTTGTCCGGTTTCTTACGTTTTCGTCAGATTACTTATGTTTTCGTTTGTTTTGTACGTTTTCGTCCGGTTTCTTTCGTTTTCGTCCGATTTCTTACGTTTTCGTCCTTTTTCTTATGTTTTTTTTATGTTTTTGTCCGATTTCTTACGTTTTTGCCTGATTTCTTACGTTTTCGTCATTTTTTTACATTTTTGTCCGATTTCTTACGTTTTCGTCCGATTTCTTACGTCTTCGTCCGTTTTTTACGCTTTCATCCTTTTTATGTTTTTGTCCGATTTCTTACGTTTTCGTCCGATTTTTTACGTTTTTGTCCGATTTCTTAAGTTTTTGTTCGTTTTTTACGTTTTCGCCCGATTTCTTACGTTTTCGTCAGATTTCTTATGTTTTCGTCTGTTTTTTTTTACGTTTTCGTCCGATTTCTGACTTTTTTGTCCCTTTTTAAGTTTTCGTCTGATTTCTTACGTTTTCGTTTTCTTCCATTTTGGACACCCCCTTTCTTTGTTTTCTTACGTTTTATACTTAAGAAATCTGACGAAAACGTAAGAAATATGACAAAAACGTAAGAAATATGACGAAAACGTAAAAAACGGACGAAAACGTAAGCAATCAGACGAAAACGTAAGAAAAACAGACGAAAACGTAAGAAAAGGGACGAAAACGTAAAAAAAGGGACGAAAACGTAAGAAATTGGACGAAAACGTAAAAAACGGACGGAAACTTAAGAAATCGTACGAAAACGTAAAAAACGGACGAAAACGTAAGAAATCGGACGAAAACGTAAAAAATCGGGTGAAAACTTAAGTAATCGGACGAAAACGTAAGAAATATGACGAAAACGTAAAAAAAGGACGAAAACGTAAGAAATCAGGCGAAAACGTAAGAAATCGGACGAAAACGTAAAAAAACAGACGAAAACGTAAAAAAAACAAACGAAAACGTAAGAAATTGAACGAAAACGTAAAAAAAAGACGAAAACGTAAGTAATCAGACGAAAACGTAAAAAAGGGCGAAAACGTAAGAAATATGACGAAAACGTAAAAAAAGGACGAAAACGTTAAAAACGGAAATCGGACGAAAACGTAAAAAAACAGACGAAAACGTAAGAAATCGGACGAAAACGTAAAAAAACAGACGAAAACGTAAGAAATTTGACGAAAACGTAATGTTAATTGAGATTTATATATGTTCGGTAATGTTAATTTCGAGTATACTACAAATTAAATATATGCTTATGATTCAGTAATGTTAATTTCGAGTATATTGGAAATTAAATATATGCTTATGATTGTAGTTAGTTTTTATTAATTTCATTTGTATTTTATTTTTATTATTTTTATAATCGTATACAAAGAGCTAATATGAAAAAAAAATATTAAATATGTAAAAGAAAAATGAGTGAAAATAAATCCTCTAAACAATTTTTCACTTTTTAAAAAGGAAAATACAACTCCCATCTAAACAAGTTTTCAAAATTCTCAACTCTTCTCTAGAGAAGAAAAACCACCCCCTTCTCTAGGAATTTAGAAACAAAAAAACATGAAAATTTTTCACAACTAAACACCACCTAAACTACTAAAGTGTTTATATATGTATATATACAATTTCTTTATTTGAATGAGAAACACATAAAGACTCTCCCAAGTTGATCATAAAACTTTACTTTGATAAAGAGAGAGAGAGAGAAGATAAAAAGAGTTACATATAAAAATGAAAAAGATAAATAACAGACAAAGAAAAAGAAATTAAAAAAAAAGAAAAAAAATGATTGAGATGTCTAAATTTTTTGACTAATTATATATGCTTAATATAGTGATAAATGTATAACTATATAAAAATGTTTCAACAAATTTGTTCATTTAGTGTTTTAAGTGGGCTAAATGTTAATACATTATAGTAAATTGGGCTTTAGACTACACTACATAAGCATGATTATTGTGGCTTTGTGGGTGAGCCGTGGCCTACCTTACACCCCACACAGCTACGCCCCAGGTCGAGCATTCATATTGGTTTTATTTGGCTTTACTCGCATATTATTTTTCTCAATTAAACTTAAAGAAATGTATAATGACATTTTCAAATTACAAATGGAATTTTCATTTATTATATCTATACCACATATAAATACATACAATAATTTATATTGCACACTCTTTTCATTTAATGCTAAAAATTAAGTAAAACAGCTATTAAAACATATTGTACAACATTAAATGCAATATTTCACCACAATTAAGTAATTTAATATAAAAAATTAAGTAATACAAGAAAAAAACACATTGTACAAGCTAATTATTTAAACTTGAAACTTTGAAAATTAAACATCACAACATTTAAAGCACAAAATATAAACTAATTAATGTTATTTTTAAAACACCCATATAATGTAAAACACATGTTATTATACATATTGTACAAACTAATGAAGCACATGTGATGGTACACATGGTTTTGAAACCGGACACGACCAACGGGTTCAACCAGGAACTGGAGTTGCCACCGATTCGGATAATCAATAAAAGTCGTTCAAAAATGAACCGGAAAGGAGGGGTCACCGTCGCAATACACGGGTACCCTGCTAGTAAAAGGTTATTTACCTTATACATTTTTCAAATGAAGTTAAGTTTAAACGAGAAACAAAACAAAAATAAAAATAGTGAGAATGAGTCTCAAACACATATTTCCTTTTCTATTGCCCACGCTACACAGAGAAAAAAAGCATGCATTGTCATTGCATCTCAACCATTAAAATGTAGACAATATTAAATCCTAGCCCTTCAAAAGAAAATATTACTACCTACTTTTTAGCAGTTAACCTGGATTGGTATAGATTTCTTTGAGGATAAAAGCACATGGGATAAGCTTTGTGAGATATACATTTGACTATCTTCTCCCAACAAACTATCAATATCTTCTCCATACTGATTTTGATATATGTCATTTTTTTTCCTTGGTATAAATTATATGTTTGTTGGTAACCTACTGATGATGCCTATGATTATATGTTTGTTGGTAACCTACTGATAATGGCTATGATTTTTTTCCGTGGTATAAATTTTTGATGATTGTTATGATAATGTCATTTTTGATGAGGTCAACAAAAGATCATTGAGTGATATGGAAGACTTAATGATACTTCATCTCGATTATGTTCAAATCAAAGGCTCTAATGAAAATATTCCCTTCAAAGTCTATACCTTCTGACTTGCCAATGAAGAATTTAGTCGCTCTTGATATGTCATATAGCAAAATTGAATCATTTGGTATGTCTTTTAGCAACCCTCAACCAACTGAGGGTAAGAAAATGGTAAGAGACTCAAAGCATCTTACATCTACTTCAAATCTTATTGTTTTGCCATGTCAAAGATATTGCAAGCCACTAACTGTTATACACATTACAGCAATTAAACAGATCATGCTCAAAAGCAGAAAGATTGCTTGGATCCTTGAAGATTCATAACCTTTGTTTCAGTGAACAGCTTCGTATTCTTGGTGGATTTTGTGAGTTCCCTTCACTTGAGAGTTTATTTCTTAAAAATTGCTCAGGTTTGATTGAAGTCTGTAAATCAATTCAGAAATGTTATAACATTATCCACGTTGATCTTAGTTAATGCAAAAGCCTTAATAAGCTTCTACAGATTATAGTGAAGTTGAATAGGGTCAAGACACTAAAACTTGGTCGATGTGATCTTAATGCTAACAGCACTGCCATAAACTCAGAAACATCGTTATCTGCCATCGTGGAAGCTATACCAAGATATTGAAGTCACTGGGGATGTTGAGCTCATTAGTAAGGTTGTCGCTTGAGGACAATAGTCTTTCCAACGAATGCTTTCCAATGGACTTTAGTTCCCTATCCATACTGAAGTATTTATGTTTAGATTATAATCCAATTGTTTCAATGCCTGATTGTGTGAGAACCCTTCCTAACATTTATGTCATGTCTTTTAGAATGTGACTATAAGAAACTTGCACTTGTGAAATGTATAGTTGCTGCTACTATATATTTACTTTTCTATTATATTATAAGCCATTAACATTTAACAGGTAGCCGAGATATAGATAACCAGTTTGTTGCAGAACCAAACACCCCCTTATTAAAACCAAGACAAATTATCGACAATCCTAATGTCACCACTATTAAAGGGGTGTTTGTATTAGCATATTACAAACCGATCCATTTTTAAAACCGATCCATTTTACAAATGGACCCATTTTTAAAACTAAACCGTTTTGGAAACTGACCCATTTTTAAACTTACTCCTTTTATAAACTAACCCATTTTTTAAACTTACTCCTTTTACAAACTGACCCATTTTACTCCTTTTACCCAATGCATATATGTCATTCCTGTTTTGACCCATTTTTACACCCAATGCATATATGTCATTCCTGTTTTGACCCATTTTAATACCCAATGCATATAGTTTGCAATTATCATACCTAAAACTTAAAGTTTATAGCCAATTATCCTGTTTCAGGTCTGCTAATTGGTTATGCAATAAAGTGGTGTTTGGCAATAAGTTTCAAGTCTACAAATTGGCTATAAACTTTAAGTTTTGCAACAAAATGGTTTTTTTCCGCCAACTAGCAGAACGGAGTTGGGAGAAACAATATGTTTCAGGTCCGCTAATTCTTAATGCAACTTTAATGATACAAAACATGGACCATAGTGTCAAGACGAGGACGGACATGATACAAAATATAATGCTGCAAACAGATACTACGCACATACGACCCATTTAGTCCATTTGATTTTTTTTAGTATAATAGGTAATCCTAGAGTTAACATTAAGATATTGTATTGCTAAAAATGTTTTGAACCATTTTGATACCCAATGCATATATGTCATTTCTGTTTTGACCCATTTTAATATTAAGATGTGATTGCATATGGAATTAGTGTGAACACAATTGTAAGTTCTTCCTTTACTACAACAAAGGACATAGAGAATGACGCTTCAGTTGAGGTGCTAAGGTCGAGAACTATCAAGTTGATGAGAGTGAGGTTGATGAGGTTGTGGTTAGTGAGCCTCAAGTTGACGAGGTTCATGTTGATGATGCTTGAGTTAATCGCTTTTACCTAATTATATGCATCCTTAAACATTTATTTTTATTTTTGAACTTCATGTTTACTTCGATCAACGATAATGGTCTTATGTTGGCTACTTTGAACTTCAATCATGCATGTTCTACTTTGAACTTCCACTTATATATTTACTTTGATAGATTATAAAGCTTTTTTTTTATATTTTTTGTTGATATATGATATATGTTGCTTAAAGATTCAGTATTATATGTTTACTAATGACTCTTTACGCGTAACCCGTGCAACGCACGGGTATTACACTAGTTAGAAATGTACTTAAAAAATAAATGCATCATATCTCCTCTTATTTCTTTCCCAACTCGATCTTTAAGGTGTGTTTAGTATTTTTTTTTTCAAACTTTTTTTATTTAAATGATTTTTTTTCTCATTGCATCCACACTCCTAAAAAATTCAACTGAAAGTGACATGATAATAAAGAAAATATTCACGTATCTCGAACCACAAGTAGTAGAAGATGTTTCGTGGTTGTCTCCACTTGAAAATATTATTCTGAAAAATATGTTCCTATGATAATTTTATTGCGAACGATAAAAATGACACATTAACAATGTTGAAAAATGTGGTTAAAGTGTTGAATGACAATTGATGATGTCACCAAACATAATAATGTGAATCAAAGATAAAATTAATTTATAATTTTATTTGAATTAAGGAGACATTAGTAATATTAATTTCGTTAATTAATTGTGACCGTTTTTCCTCCATCAATATTCCATATAAATTTAGACTTAGTTTCTCATTTCATTGACACGGAAAAAACACACTCGCTCCTCTCCTTTTGTTTACTAAACACTTTAATTCGTTGTGTATCTGATGCGTAATAGATCGAAGACACGTATTGGTTCGCCTTGATAATCTTTTTGTGCTAACGAGGTTATACGTTGTTGTTGTATCCTGGGAGATAGACGTTCACGATTCTCAAGCACCGTTAAGAGGACAAATATGTCTTAAGGAAACCGCGAGCATCACAAGCCTCAACATTTTCATTGTTTGCGTTTTTTAATTTTCACATTCAAAAGATTTACGGTACCGTTTTCTACACTTTATATTTTCTTGTTATTGTTAATTTGTCTCTAATAGCAATACACGTAATGTTAAACAAACAATTCATCCTTGCTTCTTACATGTTAGACTATGTAGAAACAATCTTTGTGTTGTTACGAAATACTCGACCCCAACAATTTAAAGTTATCTATTTTATTGCCAAAGAACATGAACGGACAACCGTAATCTTCATGTTTCTACTCACAAAAGCTCTTTGAACTTTCAGATAGAAAACTATTACTTCTTCTTTAGACAGCAAACATTGCTCTAAGTTTCCGAAAGGTGTCGTTATTAATGTTGCAATCAACATAGCAACAAGAACCTTTGATTTTAAGAAAATCGTGAATGAAAGTTTTAATTTACTCGTGAAAGTTTTCTATAAAAATTTATTGAATGGTAAAGAATATATAATTGTTTTCTCTTGTATTTCAAGTAGAAAGTTAAATAGTATATCATAAAGAAGATCGTCATTAAGTTAATATTGTATACTTTGATTGTAATGATTTCTTTTGGAAAAAAAAATTGTACTACAAACAAAGGTAAAAAACTCTATATTTTTTGTGTGTGGGAGTGCCCTAAAGTGATCAAGTGATCATATCTCCGTTCACTACTAGTAATTAATTATCTTCATTTTCCGACTATGAACAAAAGAAAATTGTTTTTATAGAGGTGTATATTTTATGAAGAAATATTTTTGAGATCACTATAATTAGAAATTTGATTCCATTGTTATGCAATAGGTAATACCTTTTGTTTTAATGAATAGAAGTAAATGAACAATAAGTACGAGCTTTTCTTTCGTACTCCATCCGTCTCAAATTAATAGTTTACGTTTTCTTTTTGAGATATCTCAATTTAATTATCCACTACTAAAAATAAATAGAGAAGTTTGCTACCATTGTTTGAAATTAGACTTTAATTAATTAGCTAAGGGTAAAACTGTCATTCTGCTAAAAAGTAAAAAAGAGAAGATAGTAATAAATGCATTTTTTTTAACTATGCGTTTTTTATTGATAGACAATAATTTTGAGACGAAGATAATAACATTTATTAAAACTTTTAAAAAAGTTAGAAAATATAAACACCATGGAATAAAATTACCCTCCAAATTACCTTACAACAAGAGACTTGAACAATAAGTAGTACTTTTTCCTATCTTTTCTTTATAAGAGAGATTTATTCTTCCCGTAACCTTATTATATAGACAATTTGACTTTTTTCATATTTTTCTAATTTAAAATAATAAAATAGTAGAGTTTAGCAAATGACAAATCACATATAAAGGTATTCAAAGTGTCGTTTTTTCTTAATTTAATGTATACAACTTTTTCTGAGTGCTAATGTTAGACGATTAGCAAGTTACCAGGTCATTTATACTCAGTCAGCAGATATCCCAAAATTCCAGGAATTCATCTATTTTTTTCCTGCAACATGTTCGATTCCAAAAACTAGCTCTAATTCCGGCGACTTGAATGTCATCATATACGCAGCCAGAATGTATGTATGTGTATCAATTTTTGGCGACATAAAATTCCCAGAACCCCAAAAAAGTTTAAAATATGAATCAAAGCCCAAGCCCATCACCTATTTTCTTCAAAAAAGATAAATTATTATGCTACATAATTTTGTACATAACAAAACACTATGCCCAAAAATTTTGTACATAATTATTCAAAAATAATTATTTTATGTACAAATAATTTTATGTATTATTTCAAAAATAATTCAAAATAATTTACATAAAATTATTTCAAATAATAATTCTAAAGCCAATAATATCCCAAACTAACCCCTTAAAAGTTCCCCAGCCAAACTACCACCAACGTAGTCCCAACACCCACCTCATCGTCTTGAACTTTCGAGATGTACACTGCATAAAAAGATTCAGCTTTGATTATATAATATTTTTTTATATCACTTGCAACAAAACTGATTATTCAAGGGTAATGTAACTCCAAATACATCAAATTTGTACATAAAATTATTTACATAATTATTCAAAAATAATTTACATAAAATTATTTGTACATAATTTTCCTCTAATAAAATTCAAAATTATTTGTACATAAAATTCAAAATTACTTTTTGGACATAAAAACTTTTTTGTACATAAAATTCATCTATTATTTGTAGCATATTTTTCTTTTTAAACAAAATAGAAAGAGTGTTTTGAGATTTTTAATTATTTGTAGCATAATTTTGTTTAAAATTTGTCAGGAAATTAGTCGGAGAAGATGAAGTAAGATGGTAGTGACTTGACACCTTTGGGGTGGGTAAAAGTTTCTCAATATTGCAACTCAAAAAAAGTTGAATACGTTAAATTGAGAGAAAAAAAAGACAACTACCTTAAATTAAAATTGAAAGTAAGTTTGATATCTTTTTATGCGATTTGCCCGTTTACTAAACATGCTTTAAAATCATTGCACCATGACACTTATAAAAAAAATCAAGCGCCGAGTCAAAATCACATACCCAAGGTTATAAATAGCGTGAGGCGTGACGCGGCGGCATGGCCAAGCCTCACGTCTTTGCGAGCCATGGCGAGTCATGACGTTTTTAAGGCGTGACTAAAGGCGGCACAAAATATGAAAATATTTATAAATTTATATATTTATATCATATTACAAATATATTGAGTTTACAAAAAGTGTCATACATAAAGAATAAAGTCAAGAAACTATCTTTGCATGTAATCTTTTTCATTTCTATATAAAAATACGATTTTTATCGAAATTCAATTCAAAAAAGCATACACGCATCACGTTTTATCGAGTCTTATCATGTTTTTTCACTCCTCATCTCACGTCAAGCCTTAAGCCCAAGCCTTGGTCTATTGCGTGGCGTGAAGGTCACGCCTCGCGCTTTTGAGTGGCCTTTAAACTTTGCGAGCCTTTTAGAACCATGCCTAAGGGTCACACGCATATAGCACGAGAATATGGAATAAATATTTATGCATTGTACATATATATATATTTGAGTTGGTGATAAAAGAAGTTAATGGGTCATTTACATAATAGTCTTAATTGGCAATTGGGGTTAATTAAGTTTATGGGTAAATGAACATTTAATAAAGTTGGACTAAATAACTACTCTTGGTGAGCCCAATGTGGCCTACACATCGCCGGCCCCTATATGGGTGTTTGGGTTGGGTTGGTTTATTTATGGAGGATATATTTATTTAGTTAGACTAAATAAATATCTTTTAAAATAAGATTTAGGTTCATTTGGATACAAAGTTTTTTGTGGATACTAGGGGACCAATCTCCACCCTTCATCTTCATCTTAATCTGGAATTTAGAAAACAGAAAACGTTGAATTTTTTTCTATAACTCAAACACATGACCAAATGGGAAAATGAGGTGATGCATGAGCTTGCAATAGTCTCCAAGCAAATTATTTCGGATTTACAAGCATAAGGTAGTATTTGCTCCCTTAGAGTTCGCCCCAATGACAAAGATGTTGAATGCCTCTGTGCCAAGATATGTGTATCGGGAAATTGGTCAATTTTTGGGTAATATCACCGCGCGTTTTGTTGGATATGATATTCACATCGTGTTGAATACTGATGGATTTTCTGATTTCCTGGTTTTAAACTATTAACAATTTTGTTCAAAGTTTAACATTATTTGTTCCTCATATGTTTGAGGTAAATGACATTAAAATTGCTCTTACCATCTTGTCTAGAATATCATATTCAAAGTATAAACATTTAAATTAGGAGTGTATATTGTTTCGGGTACACAGAATTTGATGGTATCAAAAGGTACTAGTTATGATTTACATATCAAGCTAATCTTTGCCATCCGCAAGTATTTCGTAAGTATGGACAGACTGGAATTTGCAGGATGTGATAATAAGCTACATTCCATCGGTTTGAAGCTATTTATGTGGTTTTTCAAAGCTTTAGTTTATGGTGGTTTTCGAATGAAACGAACATATTTCCATCAAAAACTAGAGAGAATGCATTCAAAATAGAACTTTACCAAAATTTCACCATTTTGAAATCTTGGTTAGATACATTAGAGATGTTATAATAACCCTCTAAAACTTTATCTTATTCAATGCATTTTTTCATACAACATGAGCATGCTTCAATTTTTGTCAAATTTTCGTCCAAGTTTGCCAATGTAAGCTATTACATCTAGTTTGACCATTAAACATTTGATTCATATTGATATCGATATTAATTGTTTTAAACCAGTACAGAGAGTTTTGATGGTGTTTGGGGTTTTTTGAATCTGTTTTTATGATCAGA
The DNA here is from genome assembly GCA_026074375.1 of Tanacetum coccineum. Taxonomy (NCBI): domain Eukaryota; kingdom Viridiplantae; phylum Streptophyta; class Magnoliopsida; order Asterales; family Asteraceae; genus Tanacetum; species Tanacetum coccineum. The sequence continues at coordinate 72,220 of BQNB010009683.1, forward strand.
CATTATTGCTGTAAGTTGTTTACAATGATTTAACATCTGGTAATGAACCGGATGTTCAAACGATGATTAAAACAGATCATGGTGACTCCGTTATTGTGTGACAATGTCAAAACTCGAGTTATTACTTGTTTAAGAAATTAGATAGGATGCATACATATTACTCGTGGTAGAGAGTGATTCAAAACTCAACAGATTGAGTTTTTGATATTGCAGACTTTTTTTTGTTTTTTTATTTTTGATACTGCAGACTGACAACACACGTACCTAATGGACACAAATATAAGGGGAAGACTTTGAAGATTGTAGATGCTCTTGGCTTTCAAAGCGAAGGCAAACACAACTAGAATCTCCCAAAGTCTACCCCTTGTATAATTAGGCAGGTTTGTGTGAATTTTCTCTGTTATATTATTAACAAAGTTTCCAGCGACATGAAATTTGTAATGCTATCGATTAGTTTATGTAATGTTTATAACTACAATTTGTCTAGGTGGTTAGTAACACGTATAGAAAATAGAGAAAAAGAAATTAGGAGTAAAACAACAAACTGTTTAATTGACCGGTTGAGTCGTTCTGCTTTAACAGGGTTTTGGTTTATGTATTCTATCACCCCGAATGTAACGGGTCATTAAACTTAGAATGACCGATTTGTATTTCCACCTTTAGTCATCATTGTGGCAACAATGCCTTCACCAAACATGCACCAAAATACACTTCTTTAGCAGGTTAACATAAGTTTTACTGATCCCAACTTCATGTAAATAAGTATTTGAACTCATAAAGTTATATTAAAAACCATATCAGTCAATTAATTACATACTTGCAAGCACCGATGATAATTGTAAATTGTTAAACAAGTTAAACCAGGGCTTGAAAATAACTAACCAAAAGCATCCATAGAAATAGTAATTTCATGATTTAGACCAACATTCACAATGCATTGATTTGATTATACCGCATGTTGTCTACGCGAATGTTATAAAATAGATCTATTCAGGATTGACAATTCCCGTTCGGGTGATTAGCTATCACAGGGTAAATGAACGTTATAACATGTCGGATTACGATTGGATGGGCTTATAGGGCCCACCATACTTACATATGAACTCTTATTGTTATATTAGTGCACCGGTTTCATGAACTTAGAGTAATTGTAATCATTATTTTATACTCACATAGATATTTACTGTGCCTTGAATAAGGTGGCAATACATACTTGAAATATTTTGGTGATTGATATATATATATATAAATATCATACATGCTTTGAACAATTGCGATACAACGATCATACGTATATTTTTGTGACTATTTGGGGATTGAAATAGTCAGGCATACTTTATAAATCTTTGGGATAAGATTGGTACTTTTGGTGACATTAAATTGGTCATGCATTCTTTATAAATCTTTGGGATAAGATTGGTACTTTTGGTGACATTTTGGGGATTTAAATGGTCATGCATGCTTTACAATTCTTGATTTTCTAAAAATCATACATACGTTTTGGAAGAACATTTAAGGATTTAAACGGTCATACATACTTTACGGAACCTTGGTTCAACATTTATACTTAAACAAATCTATGAACTCACCAACTTTATGTTGACATTTTTAAGCATGTTTTTCTCAGGTGAATTAGATGCTTGGCCTACTTGATGTGCACTGGAGTCTAAAATTGACAAGATTTCATTTATGGATTTCTACTTATATTCAGATGATCAAATCTCGTTGGGTTGTTTTCAAGCTTTTCATTGTGATGCAATTATGGGACAAATGTTATATCAATTTCAAGGAAATCAACGAGATTACTTTTCAAACGACACATTTAGAGGTCGTTCTCTTGTATCTAGCGCTGTGTATTATGAAGTAACGCCTCCAGACACATTTTCGCTGCGACACGTTTTTGGGGGTGTTACATAAACGTTAGAGGGGCTTGGGTAACACAAAATATATAAAAGTGTTTTGTTTATGTAGCGATAACCCGCATTTAGCGAAGACATCGTATAATATCGTTAATTTGTGTGTGAATTTTTTTATGTATATATAGGTGTGGAGTAAGTGAGAGTGACTAAATATAGTGGTTAAAATCTCTATCTCTACTATTTTATAAGAATAAAATATATTTCTAGAGTAGTTTTATTGCGAACAATAAAAATGACACATTAACCATTCATCCTTGCTTCTTACATATTAAATTATGTAGAAACAAACTTTGTGTTGTTACGAAACACTCGACCCCAACAATTTGAAGTTATGTGTTTGATTGCCAAAGAACATGAACGGATAACCGTAATCTTTATGTTTCCACTTACAAAAGCTCTTTGAAGTGCCATATAGCAAACCATTACTTCTTCTATAGACAGAAAATATTTCTCTAAGTTTTCGTAGGATGTCGTTATTATTGTTGCAATCAACAAACAACAAGAACCTTTGATTTTAAGGAAATCATGGATGAAAGATTTAATTTACTCTTGAAAGTTTTTTATAAAAATTTACCGAACAGTGAAGAATTTATAATATTGTTTTCTCGTGTATTTTTTGAAGGAGAATTAATTGTAAGAATATCGTCATTAAGTTGAAGATCGTCATTAAGCGTTATCGTACTTTGCATGTTTTAATTATTTAGAGAGGTCTATGATGGTCATATTTCTTTCAATGAACTATTTATTTAATACTTATCTTAAGTTTTACCGTTTTAAAAAATAAATAAACTTATTCTACATTTGTAATTTTTTTTAGAAAGTAAGAAATTTATATTACCATAAAAGGTTATAGAAAGTAATAAATTTGTATTACCTTAAAAAAGGTTTTGATAATAATTTTTCTAAAAGTGATTGAAACTAAGAAACAATAAGTGTCGATATCTACATGTTTCGTCCACAATTGTAAGTATGGAGGAATAAGTGTTAATATCTACATGTATCGTCTTTATAAAAAAGCAAGAGTCTTCCCTTAGACCCTTACATTATATCAAACTTTCTATCCTTATAATGGGTTAATTATATATCTATCCAATGTATATTTCAAGATAATATAAAAAGGGGATTGATTGGTACACTCTTATTTTTTATTAACACACTCATATTTACAATAAATGTATAACTGTTTAATGCACATGTTGGAGTGTATCAATAAAAAGTGAGAGTGTGCAAATCATCTCCCATATAAAAAGGGAGAAAAAGAATAAATTCGATTGTCGTATGTAACTACTTGACATTTGCTAAATATGTAATTGGAATGGCTCATGATATAAATACCCCCCAAAAAAACCATTTGTACCTCCCCATGTTTTTTGATTTTTTTTTTTTATAATTTTATATATGTTATAAAACCATGACACGGAAAAAACGAAATGAAAAATATAAAGTTTAACAGGTCAAAAGTATGAAACTGTTAAAAATTACGGAACAAAAACTGATAAAAAATTGCGCTGCACTGTAAAAAAAGGGGTACAAAAGGAATATTTGTACATTTTTTGTACTTTTTAACGGGCCAAGGGGTACCAATAATAGCACCCAATTGGAATCATGCATGATCGTACACAAAGGCCACGTAAAGGTGCGAGGCGTGACCTCCACGCCACGCAATAGACCAAGGCTTGAGCTTAAGGCTTGACGTGAGATGAGGAGTGAAAAAACGTGATAAAACGTGATGCGTGGATGTTTTTTTGAATTCAATTTCGATAAAATTCGTATTTTTATATATAAATGAAAAAGATTACATGCTTTTTTGACTTTATTCCTTATGTATGACACTTTTTGTAAACTCAATATATTTGTAATATGATATAAATATATAAATTTATAAATATTTTCATATTTTGTGCCGCCTTTAGTCACGCCTTAAAAACGTCATAGCTCGCAAAGACGTGAGGCTTGGCCATGCCGTCACGCCACGTCTCACGCTATTTATAACCTTGGGTATATGATTTTGACTCGGCGCTTGATTTTTTTTATTTTTTTATAAGTGTCATGGTGCAATTATTTTAAAGCATGTTTAGTAAACGGGCAAATCGCATAAAAAGATATCAAACTTACTTTCAATTTTAATTTAAGGTAGTTGTCTTTTTTTTCTCAATAACAATTTTACCCTTAGCTAATTAATTAAAGTCTTCTGTAAAGTTTGTAATAATAATTTCTAACAATTTACTTCTATTCATTAAAACAAAAGTTATTACCTATTGCATAACAATGGAATCAAATTTCTAATTACAGTGATCTCAAAAATATTTCTTCATAAAATATACACCTCTATAAAAACAATTTTCTTTTGTTCATAGTCGGAAAAATGAAGACAATTAATTACTAGTAGTGAACGGTGCATCAAGAGAGATATGATTACTTGATCACTTTAGTGGTTTTTACCTTTGTTTGTAGTACAATTTTTTTTTTCCAAAAGAAATCATTACAATCTTAACTTGATTAACCAAAGTATACAATATTAACTTAATGACGATCTTCTTTATGATATACAATTTAACTTTCTACTTGAAATACAAGAGAAAACAATTATATATTTTTACCATTCAATAAATTTTTATAGAAAACTTTCACGATTAAATTAAAACT
>BQNB010009684.1:0-82348 GCA_026074375.1 Tanacetum coccineum
TATTACATAACTTTTATTATAATTAGCCAAATTTCAAGTCTTGTGGTCTTTTAACTACCTAGACAACGGTAGCGAGCCGTCGGGAATCGGTAGCCTATTTCCCCACAACACAGACAAAACCTTGATGTGTACCTTACTTTTACTAGAAGGAATCTCTACGAAGTGATTTAAACTAAGAATTACAAAAACCTAAAGTAACTTTATTTATTCAACAATTATATAATGTTTATTAAGTTGGTGGGAGCAAAAAGCCACAATTAACCTCTATGAGCCTTAAAGAGTTACAACTACTCTATGTTTAGCATCTAACTTATATAAAACTCTATCATTTCTCGTTCTTTGCAAATTTAAAATCTTTAATAAAAAGATCTGTGACTGCTTAGTCTAATAAAAACAAGCTTAGCATATTTAAAGTCTATCATGGAAACTTGCAAACTCTTGGTTCTTTTCAAGCTAGAATTCGCGTTTTAAAGCTTCTTGTATAAAAGAATAGCAAAAGCTTAAATTTATATAAGTTAAGGGGCAAGCTAGAGCGCAACATGCTCGATCAAGTCAAAATTAATTCCTTAAAAAGACAAAACTACGTGTCAAAACACTTATTCTATTTTTGAAAAAAAAATAATTTTGGCATATTTTTGCTATTTTTTGGTGGAAAAATGGGGTTACGTGAAGACAAGGAAAATGAAAGTAAGATCAAATCGAAAGATCCCCCCATACTAGAACTACACATTGTCCTCAATGTGAGATTGTCACCCCCATACTAATTTCAAGGCATAATCCAAATATTAAGGGGTCTCTACGCAAATCTAAAGTTGTTAATTAATTATGCTAATAGATAAACGTTAGTCAATAAGATATAGGATATCGGATTCCCATATATAAGCATGCGAAGGATTGAAGATCGAGTAAAGGATGGACAAAACCACGAGCACGAAAGTCTTCAAAATCCGGGGCAATCTTGGACATAAAACACAAAACACGAAAAACGAGAAAGGAAGAGGCAAGCCTCCTCACATCACATTTATTCATAATTATTATACTAATATACTACTACTAGGGATAAGCATGGGTTGCCACCCACGAAGCGCTTGTTTTTGTTAACCGAGTCTTGAGCCTGACTTGACCCCGAATTTAGTGGTCCATGGGGAAAGTTTGGAGATCCAGGACAACCATTGGTGGTATGTCCCCTCCAAAATAGTGTTTAAGCCTATGACCGTTCACTTAAAGTTTGGTCTGTCGTTTTGAGATAACTCGACGGTACCATAAGGGAAAACTTAAGAAACGGTGAACGGTCCGGTCCAACGGGTTTTGAGCTTTCTCGAGAAGATCTTTAATCGAGAATTGAAGAGAAGAACTCGATCACCAACGTTGAAAACACGGTTCTTAATCTTGGAGTCATGAATCTTCTTTGTTTTCTCTTTGTAGATTAAAGAGTTCTTGTAAGCTTGATCCCGAAGTTCATTTAATTCATTCATTTGAACTTTCCAGTGATCACCCGCTGTCTTAAGGTCAAAATTACAATGTTTTAAGGCCCAATAGGCCTTGTGTTCAAGTTTAATAGGAAGATGACAAGCCTTTTCGTACACGAGCTTATAAGGAGTGTACCCGAGGGGTGTTTTGAAAGTGGTACGGAAGGCCCATAATGCATCATCTAACTTATCGGACCATGAAGCATGATTTTCGCCTATGGTCCTTTCTAAAATACATTTCAAACCACGATTTGAAACATCCACTTGTCTACTCGTTTGTGGATGATACGCGGTAGAAAGACGGTGGGTAACTCCATACTTAAGCATGACCTTCGCGAATTGGTCATTGCAAAAAAGGGTACCGCGATCACTAATTATAGCACGAGGAGTTCTAAATCTGGCAAAAAGAGATTTCAAGAATTTAACAACAACTCGAGCATCATTAGTAAGGAGCGCTTTTGCTTCAACCCATTTAGACAAATAATCAACGGATACGAGAATGTATTTGTTCCCTCGAGAAGACGGGAACGGTCCTATGAAATCGATGCCCCACACGTCAAAGATCTCGCATACTTGAATTGCATTTTGAGGCATTTCATCTTTTTGCGAGATTTTGCCTTGACATTGACATGAGTCACAAGACTTAACCATGTCGTGGGTATCGCGGTAAATTGTCGGCCAATAGAAACCTGAATCAAAGACTTTTTTTAGCGGTGTAGTTGGCACCATGATGTCCCTCGATGGGTCCATTATGGCAAGCCGTGAGGATATCAACGGCTTCTTAGCCGTGAACACATCGTCTAATCACTTGATCCGCACAAATCCTAAACAAGTAGGGGTCGTCCCAAAAATAATGCTTAACATCTTTAAAGAATTTTTTCTTTTGTTGGGACGATATCCTTTTAACAATAAAATTCCCCGCATGGTAATTTGCAATGTCGGCAAACCATGGGGTACTAGAATCACCACGAAAAGATATCATTCCAAGGGTCTCGAGAGGAAATGTTTCATTAATTTCCTTTTTCTCGAGATCACCTTGATGAGGGTTCTCTAATCTAGACAAATGGTCGGCCGCGAGATTCTCCGCTCCTTTTTTATCACGAATAATGACATCGAATTCTTGGAGTAGGAGAATCCACCAGAGCAATCTCGGCTTAGCATCTTGCTTAGCAAGAAGATACTTAAAAGCCGAGTGGTCCGTATACACTATGGTCTTTGATAAAACTAAGTAAAGCCAGGATTTCTCGAAAGCATACACCACGGCTAATAACTCTTTTTCCGTAGTAGTGTAACTTGTTTAATCTTAAAATAGCTAAACAAAGTTGGCTAAGTGACCACAACCCATTTACCTATCCCTATTGACCCATTTTGGGCTTAACCCAAACACTCCCTTAAGTAATGAAAAACCTTTTTAAAACTGTTTTTAGAGATTTTAAGCAAAGGGTTTTGAAAAACAGATAACAAGCATCCATTAATAAGCAATAAGCAATTTTAAAAACACAAGAAACAAGACTATGAGTAAGCTATAAAGAATAAGCAGTTTTATAGCAAACTAATGACAGTTTTGCATAAAAACTTAAACTAAACACTTATTAAGCAAACAACAAACATAGATAAGTATAAACAACAATAATAAGCTAGATAATACAGGAAAATAAGGCTGTCTATAGCTAAATGAAAAAAAATGAAAAAGTATGAAATACTATGGTCCAAGTAATGGGAAACCTTAAAAATTAGCTAAGTAACCCTAAGTCGAATGTATTTTCTGAACAACTAATCATATGATATTCCAATTTCTGACCCATTTTCATACCTTGCTTCCTTTTTCTTCTTCTTTAATAACCTAGCACGGCAAAGCACTCTCCGAGGGCATGGAATGTCTCATTTTTTGGTAAGAATCTCTGCAGTAATGTCTCTGTTAGATTTTCGGGTTGAAATACAGGAAAAGTCCATTCAATTCTTGATGGAAATGGAGTTTTGCGAATTCTCCCCGGATCTGATGATCATTCGAGATCTTTCGAACATATGCGAGGGTTCCAATGTCATAATTGTACTTCGCTACAACACACAAGATGAGAGGGAAATAAGCAGAAAATAAGCATTGCTACAGTAAATGCAAAAAAATGAAAAAGATGACTTACAAAGGTCCAAGTAAAGGGAACCTAAAAACTAGCCTAATTAACCCCTAAGTCCAATGTATTTTCTGAATCAATAACTAAACCAATGCTATTCCATTTCTGACCCATTTTCATACCTTGCTTCCTTTTTCTTCTTCTTTAATATAAGCTCATAAAACTTAAATTTGTGGTTGAATAAAAAACACAAGAATTTGAATTAAGATTGACTTTTTCATTTAACTTGAAATCTACTAAAAACTTCATAAGATCAGTTACACTACAGTGTAATTAAACTAAAAACATAAAAATTAAAGTTGTATGGTTCTTGCTAAATCATAGGTCCTATTTATACAAAAAACGAATTAGCCTTGGTCTTTGGGTCTTCTCCTTGGTTTTCTTCCTGTGTTTCTTTGTAGAGACAAGAACCCCAATGTGTTTGTTGTGTGAGAGCATTTACAAACCCAATCTCAGCCCTTAGTAAGTAATTCAGTAAATACTGCTGTTGCTCCTCTCTTTTCTAGCCATCTTATTAGTTCTTGTAAGTAGAAATTAGAATTTAGTTTAAAGCACCTTTGTAATAATACATTAGCTTTTTAAAATTCATCTTTTCAGCTCTCTTTCAATTAATAAGCTTTTGATTAGCTTTTATTTTCTTGAAGTAGTAGCAGCAGCAACTTAGAATTCTTACTCATTTCTTTTAATTTCTACTTTCTAGTTGTCATTCCAAAGTTCCTTTTATCTAGGTTTGTTAAATAACAATAGGATAGCTTATTTCTAAAAATTCAGCTTCTAAGATTTAGTTTTAAGCTTTTTAGCTTATTATGTTTAGCTTAATTTTCAGTTCTAAGCTTGAACCTTCACTTTTTAACAGCTAATTTCTTCTTAAAATTGTTTACTTTCAGCTTAAGTCTTTTTAGATATCTTTAGAACACATCTTAAGCTTCATATAGTATCTTTTGGTTTTAATTTTCATTTAGTAATAAGCTAGTTATAAGCAAAAGTTAAAAAAATTAGATTTTCCAAAGCAAATGCTTAGTTTCTGTGGTGCAGTATTAAGTGCTTAATTTCTAGCTTATTCAGTGGATAAAAGTTCAAGTTGCTTTTGTTAAAGTTGTAGAGTAGAAGCTCATGAACAACTTTGTAGTTTTAAGTTTTAGCTTATTTTCATTTTTTAGATAAGCTCAAAATAAGCCAAGTCGTAGGGTCTGTTTTGTATTTTCTAGATAGTTTAGGGTTGCCCGTTTTCATTAAAGTGTAAATTTTTGGACAGTTTTCCCGCCTACCCTTTACTTTCATACTTTGCACTTTCTACCCTGTATTTTTAGGTTTAATAAAATAGTTTTAATATTTTTACTTTTAGTTTAATAAAATTAGGGTTAGGTTTTTAATTGACAAAATTAGGGTTCAATTAGTTTATAAAATTTGGGCATTTTGTTCCATTAAATTTCTGCACCTTTTTAGTAGATAAAAACTATTTTTCTTTATTTTTCCAATTAAATTTGTATTTTCTAGGAATTAAAATAGATTTTAGTAATTTCTTTTTCTTAAAAAATTCATAGAAAATAGAAAAATAGTTAAAAAATTCTAATTCTTTTTGTAATAATTTTCTTTTTCAGTCTAGTATTTTTGAAAAATAAAAATAGAATTTTAGTTTTAATTTTTAGAAAAAGTTTATTTTTATTAAATTCATTTTTCTTAGAATATCATAAAAAAAATTCAAAATAGTTAAAAATTCTAATTCTTTTTCCTAAATATTTTCTTTTTAAATTGTGATTTTTATGTATAAATATTTGTTATATGTAGTGCCTTAGATTTTAATTTCAGTTTTTGCTTACGTTTTTATTATTTTCGTGTATTAAAATTTCGTTCTAGTTAATTGTTTTTAATTGTGCTATTCTATTCGTAGTGTAATTCAAAATTAAAAAAGTCCTTTATCAATTCTTGACTCGAATCCGAATTATTCCCAAATCTCAATTCACGACTTCGTTGGGATACGACCCTGAGAATGAAACATACTTCCGGTAAACATATACATATTGTTGGTGGTATCGCTTTGCGTTTTAGTTAGTGAGATTTTATCTTTTATTTCTCTTGCTTGAGAAGTAATTTGGAAAAGGGATTTGGTCCGGGATTTAAAACTATATATATATATATTGACTAGGTGCTATATACTATGTTTTTTTTACAACACAGAATTCCCGTTTTCTGCACAAACACTAATGCAAAACAAACATATATCTATTTGCAGTTTTTGTCTGTTCTTTTGGGGTCATTTAAGTCATTTTTTCAATGGAAAAAGGTATGTGTAATTAAGCCAATACAGGTTCTCTACGCAAATCTAAAGCCGTTTATTAATTATGTTAATAGATAAACGTTAATCAATAAGATATAGGATATCGGATTCCCATATATAAGCATGCGAAGGATTGAAGATCGAGTGAACGATGGACAAAACCATGAGCATGAGAGTCTTTAAAATCTAGGCAATCTTAGACATAAAACACAAAACACGAAACACGAGAAAGGAAGAGGCGAGCCTCCTTACATCACACTTATTAATTAACATACTATTATGCGGATAAGCATGGGTTGCCACCATGAAGCGCTGTTTTTGTGCTCAGTCTCTTGCTTAACTCTCCTAATCATCGTGATCATTAGGGATAAAACACGTAGAATAGCAAACTTCCATTAGACATTTATATGCCACCGGCTTTAGAGAAGAAAAATGAAAAGCAGAGATGCCAGGGTCAAAAATGATATCCTCACTCCCGGAGGAGAGAAGAAAAGGAGATTCCACCGGATAGGTGAAATAAGGAAGAAAAATTCGGATAACATATGTGAAGGAAAGATAATGGCGATCCTCAAAGGGTAAGCTCACATATGTTGGAGAAAAAATTGTCTCATGAATCCCGGGGTCGAAAACTTTGACCATAATCTTCAAATCATTAATATCACTTAAACTCTTCTGGTCATGATCAAGGAATACCTTCGGATGGGGATTAAGTATAGTATCATTACTAAGAAAACTCTTAAGATAGAGTATATCTCCCTCCGAATCATGATAACCGTCTTCAATATCCGTAGAAATATCAACATTAAGAAAAGTATCGATCTCATCAATATCGCCTCCCGGATCGAAGATCAAATCATCAATTGGAGCATCGTACAAAATCTTCTCCAATCATCCTCATTAGATTCCAAATCAAATAAATCTTTTTCTTCGGCTAGGAACGGTTCATCGGTGAACCCCTATTCGAGGATGGAATCAAGCTTATCATTGGTGTAGATGATCACGGGAAGTATTGCGTAACGTCGTCAACCTGGGCGAAAAACTCATCCTCATTAGAATCGGAAAGAGGTGTGACTAGGAAAGTCGACTCATCAAGGTTGGAATCATAAGAATCCTTGCACTCGATGTCCCCTAACACCTCATCAAAAAGAGAATTTACGTCACTAGAGATGTATTCATCATTGAATTCGAAAAGAGGGTTCGAGTAAATTTTAACATTGTCTTTCTGAACGTCCTCTTCGGATAGTGACTCGTCATCACTAGAAGTAAAATCGTCATTTGAATTGAAAAGAGGGTTAGAGAAAGTCACGGATTTTTTCTCATAAACGTTAATGGGAGAGAAAATAATCACACGAGGTAAAATAGCACTACTCTCCACTCCCGGAGGTATCCTCGGGACTCAATTGGATTGGATGAAAGGTCCTCAACACTAGACTTTATGAATTCGTCCGATTCCTTTTTAGGAATAGTGCTAAGTTCCTTATTCCCCATGATGAGAGAGTCCTCGGGCTCCAAAGTCGGTAAAACGGATGTGATTGCAATAGACGGAGGAAGTTTAGAAATAATATCTCTATTAAATGTTAATAGAACATCATCCTCATCATCGTCATCATAAAAATAATTGAAACGTCGTGAAGGCTCGGTAGTATAGGTACTAAGTTTAGCCGCATGCTCTAGTTGCTGAAGCTCTTTCTTTTTATTAATCTCAATACTCATTCCATTGAATTTACCTTTAAGCTCATCAATCATATTTTCACATTCCCTTCTAAAACGAATATCAATTTTCTTATTACGATAATCTTTAATCCCTAAGTCATTACTTAAACTTAACATTTCATCTAAATAATGCTGCTTAAGATCCTCCATTTCTTGGAGACTCATTTCTTGAAGAGGTGATTGATCGATGCTAGCCGCCTGCTTTTGTTGAAGAAACTTTTCACAAAATGATTGTATCATTTGAAAAAGTTCATTCTGTAACTCATCTATTTTATCCCATCCATTGTGTACATCACTTATCCTTTGCTGATTAAGATCTTCTTGATGATTTATGGAATACTACGGGGGTTGGTCAAAACCGGAATAGCTAGAATTATAGATAGGATTAGGCTCAAAGTAGTTTTGATTCATCGGTTGACATTGAAAACTTTCATGAGGACCCTCATAGTTTTCACAGCAAAGATATTGTTGTGGAAAACTCGGTTAATTTTATGGATAATAATTATCACTATAGTTTTAATTGTAGCTCGGTTCCTGCTCCGGTTCCTGCTCATAGACAAGCAGGAACCGTGGTGGACAATCATAACCAAAGTGAGAATCGTTCCCACATAATTCGCACAAGTATGACTCATATTGCGGCTGTGGAGGTTGATCATAAAAGTCGGGTGTATTATCGTAAGGAAAAGGATTAGGGGTCATGGACAAACTCGTTTCCGGCTCCTACAATGCTATAACTTGGACAATTTCCACCGTTAAATGGACTCCACACCACGAGCAACCAAAATGGTTATACGAAGACATGTCGAAGAATTAAACAGACAAGAGGATAAAAAAGATAAGAATTAAATGATATAAGAGGATAGAGAAGAATATTTTAGATTTTTCAATTAGAACATAAAAAAGATACGAAGAAAAATATTTTTAGGTATTTTTTTTTAATATTTATAAAAAGAAAAGGAAAAATAAAAATAAATGGAACATATTTTTGGATTTTATATTTTTTTGAAAATAAAAACTTTTCAAAGAAAGGATCTTCAAAACTCGAATACAAACAATCCCGCAAAAATCGCTACACCTCTCCCCGGCAGCGGCGCCATTTTGATATTCGTTTTAAACACGTATCAAACAAATAACCCTCAAATGTGCTAGATAATATATTAATATAAAATAATTTAACGTATAGGTAAGCTAAGGTATCTTACAAATTACTCTTAGGAAAGAATAATAAGTAATCAACACGGGTATCGTTCTCCTCGGTAAGAGTGATGGAGGAAAATTTACGGTTATGTCGGGATCAGAGCTTGAAATCATCATTAAAGATTTGGATTTGGTTTCTAATTCTAATAACGCAAATGGAAAGTAAATTAAAGGCACGCTAATCTAAAAAGGCACAATTAAAACAATAAACACTAAAATGATAACGGGAATTTAAAACCGAGAATAAAAAACTAAAATATAAATTTACTCTAAAACTAATTTTTTTTATTTTTTATAAATTCCTAAATGACCTAAAAATAATTTTAGAAATAAGAATTATATTTTTTTGACTTTTAATTTTATTTATTATGAATTAAAATCAGATTTAATCTAAATTAATTATTAAAAATAGCAAACTAATTATTAAAATTCTAGAAAAATTAGGAAAACTACTTTAAACTATGTATAATCTAAGAAAATTAAAAACTAGAAAATTTGCTAAAAGAATAAGCAGATAATAAGCAAATAAGCTCGAAGTAGCAAAAACTAAAAATTGACTATTAAAGAAATGTGGCCCAAGGATCTTATGAAAAAGACCCAAGGGCGCAGTGTAAGTGTGTGTTATGAAGGGAAGGTCGCAGGTTCGAGTCCTGGACCTTACCTTTTTATTAAAACTTTTTATTTTTGATTTTCTTTTAAAAAAAAACTATTTTTTATTTAAACTAAAGTTAAAACAACCCTTACATAAAACAACTTTGTGTGAAACTGAAAAATAAGCCAGGAAAAAGCTTTGTGAATCTGACATAATGCTTAAAAGGTCACTTGGTTAGATAGCTAAAACTTATGTAGTTTTTGGAAATAATAAGCAAAAGAGAAGACAACTAAGCTAAAACAGAACCTAGACTCAAACCTAATAAGCACTAAGGACTAAAATGATCAGACAAAATAAGCTAAAAAGCACTTAAAAAGCTAATAGACAGAATTACACTAAAACAGACTAAAAGGCCTAACCACTACTTTAAGCTAACCTGGGAACTAATAATCATTTAGAAATAAGCTGTAAACTAAGAATAGATTAAGACCTATGATCTAATAACCCAAATAAGCAAGAATTAAACACTTTAGTTCAAAAAATAAGCTAGAAAGGAACAAGTTAAAGTGGCAGACTACACCTATGTTTTTTGGCTTTTTTTCTTTTTTAAATAATGACTAGTTTTTAACTTAATTTTAAGACTCATTAAGCAAAATTAAAAAGCAGAAAACTTAAAACAGATTAAACTAAGACTACATTAAGCTAAAAACAATTTAAGTTAACAATAATTATAAACTAGGCCTTGACCATAAATCTCTCTCTTTTCCTCCTCCTCCGTTGTTGTTGTTTGAGAGACGATTTATGGTCAAGGCATAGATTTAAATTGGGTTTTAATTAAATCTGTTTTTAGCTTCAATGTAGTCTTAGTTTAATCTGTTTTAAGTTTTTTTCTTTTTAATTTTGCTTAATGAGTCTTAAAATTAAGTTAAAAATAGTCATTATTTAAAAAAGAAAAAAAGCCAAAAAACATCGGTGTAGTCTGCCACTTTAACTTGTTCCTTTCTAGCTTATTTTTTGAACTAAAGTGTTTAATTCTTGCTTATTTGGGTTATTAGATCATAGGTCTTAATCTATTCTTAGTTTACAGCTTATTTCTAAATGATTATTAGTTCCCAGGTTAGCTTAAAGTAGTGGTTAGGCCTTTTAGTCTGTTTTAGTGTAATTCTGTCTATTAGCTTTTTAAGTGCTTTTTAGCTTATTTTGTCTGATCATTTTTGTCCTTAGTGCTTATTAGGTTTGAGTCTAGGTTCTGTTTTAGCTTAGTTGTCTTCTCTTTTGCTTATTATGTCCAAAAACTACATAAGTTTTAGCTATCTAACCAAGTGACCTTTTAAGCATTTTGTTAGATTCACAAAGCTTTTTCCTGGCTTATTTTTCAGTTTCAAAAAAAGTTGTTTTATTAAAGGTGTTCACTTTAGTATATTAGAATAGTTTTTTTTTAAAAGAAAATCAAAAATAAAAAAGTTTTTAATTAAAAAGGAAAGGTCAAGGACTCGGAACCTGCGACCTTCCTTCATCCAACACACATAGTACACTGCGCCCTTGGGTCTTTCTCATAGATCATTGGGCCACATTTCTTTAATAGTCAATTTTCAGTTTTTGCTACTTCGAGCTTATTTGCTTATTATCTGCTTATTCTTTTAGCAAATTTTCTAGTTTTTAATTTTCTTAGATTATACATAGTTTAAACTAGTTTTCCTAATTTTTCTAGAATTTTAATAATTAGTTTCTATTTTTAATAATTAATTTAGATTAAATCTGATTTTAATTCATAATAAATAAATTAAAAGTCAAAAAAATATAATTCTTTTTTCTAAAATTATTTTTAGTCATTTAGGATTTATAAAAAATAAAAAAAATAGTTTTAGAGTTAAATTTGATAGTTTAGTTTTTATTCTCGGTTTTAAATTCCCGTTATTATTTTAGTGTTTATTGTTTTAATTGTGCCTTTTTAGATTAGCGTGCCTTTAATTTACTTTCCATTTGCATTATTAGAATTAGAAACCAAATCCAAATCTTTAATGATATTCAAGCTCGATTCCCGACATAACCGTAAATTTCCATTCACCTCTTACCGAGGAGAACGATACCCGTGTTGATTACATATTATTCTTTCCTAAGAGTAATTTGTATGATACTTAGCTTACGTATACGTATATGTATTTTATTATATATATTATACTTTTGAGGGTTATTTGTTTGATACGTGTTTAAAACGAAGATCAAAATGGCGCCGCTGCCGGGGAGAGGTGTAGCGATTTTTGCGGGATTGTTTGTATTCGAGTTTTGAAGATCCTTTCTTCGAAAAGTTTATTTTCATAAAAAATATAAAAAACCAAAAATATGTTCCATTTAATTTTTATTTTTCCTTTTCTTTTATAAATATTAAAAAAAATACCAAAAATATTTTTCTTTCTTATTTTTTTTATGTTCTATTTGAAAAATCTATAAATATTCTTCTCTATCCTCTTATATCATTTAATTCTTATCCTTTTTATCCTCTTGTCTGTTTAATTCTTCGACATGTCTTCGTATAACCATTTTGGTTGCTCGTGGTGTGGAGGTCCATTTAACGGTGGAAATTGTCCAAGTTATAGCATTGTAGGAGCCGGAAACGAGTTTGTTCATGTCCACCTAATCCTTTTCCTTACGATAATACACCCGACTTTTATGATCAACCTCCACAGCCTCAATATGAGTCATACTTGTGCGAATTATGTGGGAACGATTCTCACTTTGGTTATGATTGTCCACCACGGTTCCTGCTTGTCTATGAGCAGGAACCGGAGCAGGAACCGAGCTACAATTAAAACTATAGTGATAATTATTATCCATAAAATTCACCGAGTTTTCCACAACAATATCTTTGCTGTGAAAACTATGAGGGTCCTCATGAAAGTTTTCAATGTTCAACCTAGATGAATCAAAATACTATTGTGAGCTCATAATCCTATCTATAATTCTTGCTATTACGGTTTTTGACCACCCCGTAGTATTCCATAAATACATCAAGAAGACCTTTAATCGGCAAAGGATAAGTGGATGTACACAACGGAATGGGTATATAATAGTATGAGTTATAAAAGTACTTTTTCAATTGAATACAATAATTTTTGCGTGAAAAAGTTTCTTAAACCAAAGCAGGCGGCTAGGCATCAATCATTGTCACCTCTTCAAGAAGATGAGTCCCCAAGAAAATGGTAGGATCTTAAGCTGCATTATTTTAGATGATGTTAAGTTTAAAAGGAGTGAGATGATCTTTAGGGATTAAAGATTCTCGATAATAAGAAAAATTGTATTCGTTATAGAAGGGAATGTGAGTAAATATGATTGATGAGCTTTAAAAGGTAATTTTAATGGAATGAGTATTGAGATTAATAAAAGAAAGAGCTTCAGCAACTAGTGGCATGTCGGTGTAAACTTAGTACCTATGTGTCTACGAGCCTTCACGACGTTTCAATTATTTTATGATGCGATGATGTGCTGGTAGAGTTGTCTATTCATTTGAGAGATATTTATTTCTAAACTTCCTCCGTCTATTGCCAAATCACATCGTTTTTTTACCGCTTTGGAGCCCGAGGACTCTTCATCATGGGGATACTAAGGAACTTAGCGCACTATTCCTAAAAAGGAAATAGGGGGAAATTTCATAGTAAGTTTAGTGTTGAGGACCTTTTTCAATCCCAAGTGTGTGCGACCATGTACATCCGGGAGGGATAGTGAGTGAATTTTACCTTCGTGTGATGTCAATTTCTCTCCCATTAACTTTGTTTATGAGAAATAATCCGTGACTTTTCTACCCTCTTTTCAATTGAATGACAGATTTTACTTCTAGTGAAGACGAGTCACTATCCGAAGAGGACGTTCTGAAGACTATGTTAAAATTTACATCGAACCATCTTTTCGAAATTCAATGATGATAATCTTAGTGACGTTTAAAATTCTCTTTTTGATGAGGTGGTAGGGGACATCGAGTGCAAAGGATTCTTTTGAATTTCCAACCTTGATGAGTCGACTTTCCTAGTACACCTCCTTTCCGATTCTTAATGGAGGATGAGTTTTTCAGCCCCAGGGTGACGTACGTTAAGCTTTTACTTAACTGTGATTCATCTACGACAAGATAAGCGTTGGATTCCATTCCTGTTCGCCTTGAGGGGGTTCACTCGCATGAACCGCCCTCTGCAGACTTAAAACCTGTAATATTTCGCAGACTTAAAACCTGTAATATTTCGCACAAATACTTATTCTGCGGAAATACTTATTTTGCAGAATTCAACCTGTAAACATATTCCGTACAAAATAAGTATTTCGCAGGGTTAAAAAAATGTATTTCGCAGAAACACCTGACCAAAACACGTAAATTCACCTAAAAGACACAATTTTTAACGTTTTTTCTTGATTGTTTTTGTACAACTAAGTATCTTAAGCCTATATCTTGCATAAAAACATAAACTTTATGGTTTTTAACACCTAAAACTTATATCTTAAAATTTTCGTACGAGAGGATTAAGAACACAGAGAAACTAAATCTAAACAATGTAAAACGCACACGAATCTCACGATATCACCCCATGGCGACTGATACTAATTGAAGGATATCAAATCACACAACTTACTAAGATAGAAAAGAAGGATTTTATAGAGAGAGAGAGATGGTTGGAACAATTCTAGAGAGAAAAAGAAATATGTTACTATGAAATGAACCAACACCCTCTCCATATGATGGAGAGGGCTTTTATACGTCCTTACATGGGGCGTCCATGGGCTTAGTGTACCATGGGCTTGGCCCGGTTAGCTTACTTTTACACAATATTTAACTACGAGCTATATATATATATATATATATATATATATATATATATATATTAGGAGTGATCGAGACTTTTTTGTAATCCTAACAATTAGGTACTTGTGTGGCTCTCTTGCGGAGATGTGTGTTATTCGATGGATAATAAAGGAGAAGATTAAGAATACTTGATGTTTAGACTTAAAGGATTAGAGAAGAGAAAAGAGAGTAAATAATATTTACAAGATGTGAGGAATACAAAGGCCAAGGGTGGGTATTATAGGCCAAGGAACACAAATTGTTAAAAACAATTCATGTCTAGCGCGCTGCCCACGCTCCAACGCGTGGCCAGCGCGCTTCCCACGCTCCAGCGCGTGGCCAGCGTGCCAGATTCCCGAATATGTTTTCTTCGAGACTTGGCGTTTTAAACACCCACACTTGTTAAACCCCAAATTGTACTTCAAGCTATGACCTTTGATAAAACTTTTGTGAAGTATTAAAAGCGTTTTATTTAATCAATAATGAAAAGAGAGAAAAAAATTATCGAAAAGGGGTATTTTGTGTATTCCTAAAAGTCTAACTAGCATAGTTGGGATCCAACTAAAGATTAGAAATGGCTAGTTAGGGTACAAGAGAATATTATTGGAGTATTCTTTGATTGGAGAGAAAGGGGGAAAGATTTAAAATTTGAATTTCAAATTCATTAACACACATGTTGGATAAGAAAAGATGAGTTGTGTATGAGTTGTTATAATGTGACATGATGTGATGGAAATGAGCCTCTTGGTCTTAATTTGAAATGAAGTATGAGGATGTGAAGAGGACACTTGGTTAAGTGGCAAGATCAAGGTAGAGAGAGGTGTGCTTTTTGTGTGAGTAAGAATAGAGTGTTTGTGAAAGAGGTTGTAGTTGTTTGAGATGTAGCACCAATCCAATGGTTGAGAAGAGAATGAAGGTGTTTGGATTGATGTGGTGGCTTGATCAAGGGTAGAGGTGAATGTGTGTTTGTTGTGTTAGTTTGAAAAGCAATCCAAGGGTGAAGAGGAGAAGAGTGTGGGAACTTGGATTGGTGACTTGGCTTGATCAAGGGATAAGATGAGAGTGTGTGTAATTTGAATATTATAGAAAAGAAGGTGAATAGGGAGTATGTGGTGGAGAATATTTTGAAAAGATATGGGATATCTTGGTCGGGAATGTAAGGGACATAGAAGTACAACAAGTACAAGAGAAGTACATTGTGTAAGGTAATGTGAGTTGGCATATGGAGGATAAGGTTTTAGGTTTATTTTTAAAGGTTTATGTATATGAAGGTTTGAAGATGAAGATGAAGATAAGGCTGGGCAAATATAATTATAGGATTGTTTAAGAAGAAGATGTTTGGAGTCCGTGTGGAAGAGATGAAATCACTGGCTAGGTAAGAAGGGTAAACAAGTGGTTAGGAAGAATGGGTAGAAGGATTGTGTAGAAGAAGTGTGGACTTGTACATGTGAGGAATACATGTGAGTTTGTAAAACATTTGTATGGGTAAGGAAGTGAGAAAAGTCAAAGTGTAATTAACTTCTAAATACCACAAACTCAATTAGTCATTTAGACTTTAATCCATGATAATCAACAATAGATTTGATCACTAATCATCTTGATGCAAACAATCTTAGTGCTTTGCATCTTAAGTAAAGCATATTCTATAATGGGAAAGGATGCGTTTACGCAAAGTGACCTTTGACTTAGTTTGACCAATAAGGGAGTAAAACCCGTTACGTGATTAGGAACAACGTAAATCCGGATTAAGGTCAAATGATTACTTTTGCTTGTTGGTGTGTTGAAAGTATGATCATACTAGGTTTAGAAAGAAGTCTCGGCCTTGGCTAGAGGCGTTTGATAAAAGATTTGAGTTAGCGTTTTATAGAAAAAATAAGAGGATTTGTTTTTTCTCCTCTCTAAATCTAAACCTCATTTTGGAGGTAATCCAATGCACAAATATCATAATACAAAACCTCTATTGAAGTTATCCACATGTGTTGGGTAAGAGGGAAGCCGACAATTGCTAAATCCGCAAAACAAATTTAGCGTGTGGTGTGCTGGCCATGCGCTAACGCGTGCCCAGCGCGCCAGAAGTAAAAATCTGGTTTTGCAGATTTAAGCTACCGTTTGTGATTTTATGTTTTTTAAATATTTATTTGTCATCGTTAAAACATAAAGAAGATCCTAGTCAATGTTGCACCAACAACCTCCCTCTTTTTGATGATGATAAGTAAAATGTCAAAAAGCAAATAGAATTACAAACGTAGCAAAGATAAGATCGCCGTTGATGAAGTTCGCGTCTTGATCTTGGCCTTGTAATTTGGTGAAGCTTGAACATTTTCTTCACCTTATGAGTCTTATATAGTTTATATACTTGATGACATCAAATAATGTGTATTTTATAGCATCGTTTATCCCATCTTTATTGCACGTTTTACATTATTTATCATGAATTAGTACTTAATTGTTTATTTCAGTGATATGCAGTATTGTTTACAGGGTAGCTGGTGAAGATTATATAAAAGGCACGCATTTAGAGCGTAAACGAAGAGTTTGAGAAAGTCTACTAATCTGAAAACTTATACTGCATATCATTCTAGAAGCATACGCCGTATCCAAGTGTTGACGAACGAAAAGACCATTGCCTGAATTTGAAGAATACGTCGTATCCACATCAACGATATGCCGTATATAATACTTTGGTCTACGAAGAAGAACCAACTAAGACCGCCGTTGATGAAGTTCGCGTCTTGATCTTGGCCTTGTAATTTGGTGAAGCTTAAACATTGTCTTTACCTTATGAGTCTTATATAGCTTATATACTTGATGACATCAAATAACGTCTATTTTATAGCATCATTTATTCTGTCTTTATTGCCCGTTTTACATTATTTATGCATGAACTGGTACTTAATTGTTTATATTAGTTATTTGCAGTAATTATCGAGCAATTGGTGAAGATTATATAAAAGAAACGCATTTTGGAGCATAAATGAAGAGTTCAATAAAGTCTACTGATCTGACATCTAATACGCCATATTATTCTAGACCTATACGACGTATCTAAGATTTTGAAGAATTAAAAGACCATTGCTTGACTTTGAAGAATACGCCACACCCACATCAACGATACGCCGTATATAACACTTTAGTCAACGAAGAAGAACCAACTGGTTTTACCACAATACGCCGTATCCATCAAGAAGATACAGCGTATCCGTGCCTACACTTCATAGATAACCATGATGGATTGAAGACCCAATACGCCGTATCTTGAAGACTTAATACGCCGTATCTAAGGTCAAACACTGGAAGATTCTAAAAGATATCAACAATGGTCCTTACTCTAATAAGTCCCCAATACGTCGTATCCCACATCGCCCGATACGGCGTATTGACCCTTTTCCAGACTCTATAAATACAAGACCCTAAACTCAGTTTTAGGTATGCAAGTGAAGCCCTAAACCACCAAGTCAGCTAGTAGACGAATAAAGGAGCAGAGAAGGTCAGTAAAGAGCCTCAAGATCATAGGAAAACTCTTGTAATCTTCACACAACCAAATACGCATTCGGTTAAGGTTTCTTTTCTTTAATCATTTATATATGAAACCATGTATATTTTTACAATGACTATCGGCTGACACCTTTAGGTATCAGCCATGTTTATTGAAGGTTTAATGTTTGGTTTGCATGTATTGATTGATTAATTTATCGTTGGTTGTTGATTATGTTTATCAATTTATACTTGTTGACGTGCTTAAGTATGCGACCTATCATTCAACTGGGTCTAGTCCTACATATTTAATGCGCTAAAACTTCAGTGTTGTGTAGACGTAGGCTAAGAGTCTGGGATAGCTCTCCATATCTGCAAGTAAGTTAGTAAAGTCTCCATGAGCTAGGGTTTACTAAGATCACCATTATTAATCTCCTAAATAGATTATAATCAGCAAATAGGATGCTTTATGCGGATGCGTTTAATTGTGACAGAATTAGTGTGTCTAAGTTTTAGGAAGAAGTACCACCTAAATCTAGGAATGATATGCCTCCTCAAGATAAGCACTCATTGCACTAAATAAACAAAACTGCATTTTATCGGGTTATTCATGGTTGATATGTTTTCCTTACATTAGTGTTTGACCGCTCCTCTATAATTTGTTCATCTTCTTGTGTGTGTTTATTACTTTACTTGTCATCAAAACCCTAGGTTAGATAACCCAAACTGTGCCAGTCTCTCGGAGTGAAACCCCCCTTTTATCCTTAGTTTAGGTTTAACTTAGGTTTAACATAGAATAGAATTAATTAAAACTAACATAAATAACTAAAATACTGATAGAATTAAGAGTTAACGCTCTCGCTCTTAGTGATCGACACCCTACGTACCAACGAAGCCACATCGGATTGGGTACACTGCCCGTTAGTGTTGTTTTTAGGTAAAGTTGGCAAAATATAAATAGTAAAACTTGATAACAAAAATAACAACCTACATGATGACACATCAAGTTTTTGACGCCGCTGCCAGGGAGTGCGATTGTTTAATTTTTTTGTTTTTTATTGGAATTTTTAGTATAAATTTAGTTTTGTTTTTCTACTGTCTGTTGTTATTTATTGAATACGGTGTATCCATTTTCTTTGAATACAACATATTCGACATCAAACGTCGATATGACATATCCAGTTTACTGAATACGACGTATCGACTGTCTGATATCACAACAGTTTTAGTTAGCTTTTTCGTTTAGTTTTCTAGAATAGTTTTTCTTCGAATTATGTCTTTTTTTAGGTACCATTTTTGGGTTCCCTCCTTACCCGTTTAATTACCCTAAAATGAGGTTGATTATTGAATAAATGTTGGCTAAATTCATTGATGAAGGTAAACGAATTGTCAAAGGTTATGGGTAATGTTTTGATTCCAAGAAACAAAGTCAAAGGAGTGATAACTAGGGGAGAAAAGATGACGTCTGAAGCCACCCCTAGCAAAGAAGTTAATGAAACTGGAATCAACAAGAACAAACCTGTCAGATTTGAACAAGATGTGCAGGATATGCCGCATGATGACGGTATGGAAAATAAATCTTCGAGTATTCTTGAAAGAGCTACTCACCCTTTGGTAAAACCACAACAGTCATTTATCCCTTTCCCAAACCGGTTAAGAAAGGAAAAAGAATAAGCACAACAGTGAAAGTTTTTGGAGAATCTAAAACAACTCCATATTAATATTCCATTTATCGAAGCCCTAGTGCAAATGCCAAGATACGCTAAATATCTGAAGAGTTTACTGACAAATAAATCTAGACTAAAAGAAGCGTGTACGGTGACAATGAACGAAAGGTGCTTAGCTGTCCTGCTCAACAAACTGCCATCAAAAGAAAAAGACCCCGGGAGTTTCACTATCCCTTGTCAAGTTAGTCATTTGCAAATTAATAATGCTTTGGTAGATCTAGGAGCTAGTATAATTTTGATGCCCTATACAATGTATGAAAAGTTAGGTTTAGGGGAACCAAAACTAACTCGAATGAGCTTAGAACTAGTAGATAGGTCAATTCAATATCCAAGGGGAATAGTTGAAAATGTGCTTATTAAGGTAGATAAATTTTTCCTCCCCATTGATTTTGTTATCTTGGATATGCCAGAAAACTCTAGAATTTCAATAATTTTAGGGAGACCTTTTCTGGCTATCGGTCGTGCCATGATCGATGTGTTTAATAAAAAGATAACACTTAAGGTAGGAGATGATGAGGTGATCTTTGATATGGACCAATCAATGAAAAGGCCTCCTACTGAGGATGATGAATGCTATGGCATTGATGACTTAGATGACACTATCAACATAGAAACTCTGGAATTGTTAGAGAAGGATCAATTAGATTCATTTTTACTTACAGATTTGGAAAAGTCGATTAATCGATCGGACCTAGAGAGCTGTAATTCTATAGGAGATAAGTTTTTTAACAATTCTGATGTTGAGATGTCAATATGGCGTATCGACCGAGTCAATACGCCGTATTCTGAAGTACAGGAAACCAAGGGAACTGATAGAGTCAAAAATAAGCATCTTTATTTAGCTAGCGCTAATGAGATTGATGAAAAGAAACCTGAGCTAAAAGATTTGCCTTCCCACTTAGAATATGCATATCTACATGGTAATAAATCTTTCCCTATATACATCTCGTCTAATCTATCCGAGGAGGAGAAAATATCACTTTTACAAGTATTAGAGAAACGTAAGGGAGCAATTTCTTGGAAGATGTCGGACATTAAGGGGATAAGTCCATCATTCTGCACATACAAGATCTTTATGGAGGATGACTTCAAACCGGTCATTCAACCCCAAAGGTATTTAATTCCTAAAGTCCAAGATGTGGTGAAAAACAAAATTGTTAAGTTACTTGATTCTAGGTTAATATATCCTATCTCGGACAGCTCATGGGTTAGCCCTATTCATATTGTCCCAAAGAAAGGAGGAATGACTGTAGTTTTGAATGATAACAACGAACTAATTCCTTCTCGCACGGTTATAGGATGGCGAGTTTGCATCGAGTATCATAAACTGAATGATGCAACTTGAAAGGATCATTTCCCTCTTCCATTTATTGAGCAAATGTTAGAACGTGTATCTTGGAACAAATAATACTATTTTCTTGATGGTTTTTCAAGATTCTTCCAAATTCCAATCGCACTAGAAGATCAAGAGAAGACGACGTTCACTTGTCCTTATGGAACTTTTTCTTAAAGGAGAATGCTGTTTGGGTTATGCAACGCACCTGCAACTTTTTAAAGATGAATGACGACAATTTTCCATGGCATGGTGGAAGACTTTATGGATGATTTCTCGGTATTCAGTAACTCTTTTAATTGTTGTCTTGCTAATTTGGATAAAATGCTTGCTAGATGTGAAGAAACCAACCATGTGCTGAATTGGGAAAAATGTCATCTTATGGTAAAAGAAGGCATTGTGTTGGGACACAAAATTTCTGGGGCGGATATCGAAGTAGATAGAGTTAAAATTGATGTAATAGCCAGTTACCCTACCTGACAAACGTAAAAGGTGTTAGAAGTTTCCTCGGACATGCTGGATTTTATCGTAGATTCATGATGTTCGTCTAAATACGTATCAAACAAATAACCCTCAAATGTATATAATATATATAATAAAATACATATACGAATACGTAAGCAAAGTATCTTACAAATTATTCTTAAAAAAGAATAATAAGTAATCAACATGGGTATCGTTCTCCTCGGTAAGAGGTGAATGGAAATTCACGATTGTGTCGGGAATCGAGCTTGAATGTCATAAAAAGTTTTGGATTTTGGTTTTTAATTCTAATAACGTAAATGGAAAGCAAATAAAGGCAATCTAATCAAAAATTAAAGGCACAAAAAAAATAAGGACACAATTAAATTTAAACGTCAATCAAACACTTAATGGGAATTTAACGACTAACGGGAAGGCAAAAATAAAGCAAAATAAACTCTAAAAACTTAAAATTCAAATTTATAAAACCTAAATGAATTAAAATAATTTTGAAAAAGAAATTATATTTTTTTGATTTTTATTTATTATTTATGAATTAAAAACAGATTTAATCTAAATAAAATATTAAAAATAGTAAACTTATTATTAAAAATCTAGAAAAATTAGGAAAAATACTTTTAAAAATACTTTTAATTATTAAGAATCTATAAAAAATAAAAACTGGAAAGTTGGCTGAAGAGATAAGCAGAAAATAAGCTATTAAGCTCTAATAAGCAAAAACTAAAGAGACTACAACATTTAAATTATGCAAAGGTATAAATGAAAAAGACCACAGGGCAGTTGGTAATGAGAGAGAGTGTTAAAGTGTTAAGTGTATGAAGGGGAGGTCACAGGTTCGAAACTTGTGGCCACCCTTTTTGGTAAAACTTTTTATTTTTCATTTTCTTTTTGAAAAAGCTAAAAAATAAGCAAAAACTAAAAACTTTAATAAAGGAACTTTTTGTCAAACTTTGAAATAAGCTAGAAAAAGCTGAATCAAAACGACAGTTACTTAGAAATTCATTTTAGCTTAAAGCTAAAATTGTTTTGGCTTTTAATGACTCAATAAGCAACTAGAAAAGTAAATAAGCAAAAACAGATTAACAACTAGACCTAATAAGCACTTAGGAACAAAAATAAGTAAACCAAATAAGCTAGAAAACTATGAAAAGGCTTAAAGACAACAGACCTTAAAATCTCTATGAAAAAGACTTATCACTAACTTTTAAGCTAAGAACTTGAACAAATAAGCAATAAGTAAAAGCTAATAACTAAAAACAGATGAACATCTATACCCAAAAGACACAAATAAGCTAAACATAAGCAAATAAGCCTAAGAAATAAGCTAGAAAAGCAAAGAGCAAAATGACAGTAAGCTTAAAAGCTTACTTAACTATTCAACTTAAGATTGCTTAGCTTTTTGGACTTAATAAGCTAAAGGAAACCAAATAAGCTAAAAACAGACCAACCTTTAGACCTAATGAGCTTAATTGACTTCAAATAAGTAACTAAATTAAGCTGAAAAAGACTCATAACACATTTAGATAGTAGACCAAAGAAAGATTTAAAAGGACAAATAACAGATTTTAAGTTAAATTCTAAGTCTGAATAAGCTAAAATTAAAAGACTCAAAGCTAAAACATATTCAGACCAAGACTAAATAAGAAAGTTCAAACCAAAATTATGTTTAATTAACCACTAAATAAGCTAAAATCCTAAGCTGAAACAGTCTGCCCTTATCAAACTTCTTTTCGTTCTTTGGACTTTTAGACACTCTTTGAAACTTAAAAACTAAGACTTAGAAAGCAAACTAAAAGGCTAAAAGCCTAAACAGATTAAGAAATTATATAAATAAGCTAAGAAAAGCAAAATTTTACCTAATCTAAACTAGGAAATGATCTTCTAAAGATCTGCACATAAGGGCTCCTAAAATACTACTACTGTTTAACTGTTTTAACAAACGAATTTCCACAATCCTATGACTCAAAACAGGTGAAGTTGATGCATTAAAAATCACAATTAGAACACAAAATCTACACATAAAGCAAACTTTTATATAAAACTAAGAATTAACAAATTAGACAAGCACTTAGACTAGCAGACTTAACATTTTAATAAAACAAACTTCAAAACTCACTAAAACTTAATCTAAGCTTATTACATCCTATCCTAAGACTTATTTCAAGCTTGTAAAAACTGACTTGACACCCAAAAGCTACACAAGCAGTTTTAACTCAGTAAAACTGCTTATGCTAAACACCCCTTTAAATTCTTGAAATCAATTTTTAAACTCAAACAGATTCTAAAAAACCTTAATACTTGAAAACATATGATTAACTAATCATATTTATGAAAAATAAGCCAAGGCTCTGGACTAATAAGCAACTTAATAAGCTAAACTAAATAAGCAGGTTTAACTATTGAAGACAAATTTTATCTAAACTTATCCTAAACTTAAAACTAACATGATAAGCTATTAAAAGGCAAAATAGGCAAATATAAGCAGATAATAAGAAGCTTGATAAACAGAATAAGAAAATAAGCTAGAAAGTGAAATGAGATCATACCTCAATCCCAGCTCAAACAGGGATAAAAACAAATGCTCAAATGAGCTAATCTACCAGCTAGCTTAATAATAAGCTCAGAATAAGCCCTATAAGCCCTTTTGAGTAATTTGATTAATGAGTTTATTAAGTTAAGCTTAAAACAAGCTTAGCTTAATAAGAAATAGCTTAGTAGGTAAAAAGCTTATTTGAGCTTATTAGTAAAACGCATCTAAACCAATTTGCTAAAAAGTAAAGACAGAATTTAAAGCATAATTTTGAAAATAAACTAAAATTTCATTAATAAGAAAAGGATTACAAGGCTTTTGAAAAGTAAATTACAGTAATTAAAAGACAATAAGCTGGAAAATAAGCTATACTTCCCCTAAATCTAACTTATACTACTCCTACCCTAGATGCCTTCTTCTGTGTGATTTTGCCTCCTATTTATAGTGAGGAGGTGAACCTTCTAGGCCTTCAGGATGCTCCCCTTTCATCCATTTATAGCCCTTAATCTTTAACAAACCTTGAATCCATCAATATGAGCCCTTGATCAATTCCACGTCCTCTAATCCTAATCATATGATAGGGGATTGCCAGCGTAGCTAAATGGGTTATCTAATGTGTCAGGCTTATGCTTCTAGAAGGGATGTGAGCGTGTGTGAGGGTGAATAGGATTTTACCCTGTTTGATTCGTTGTAAGGTGAAAATGGAGGGAACAAAAGGGAAAAGATATACAGTAAGTTTTGACCAAGGTTTATAAATAAGACTTTGACCGGGTATGGGTTGGGCTTTGACTTGGGATGAATTAGGCCAGGGATTTATGGATTTGGATTACAGGTTTATAAAAGGGCTATGGTATATTATTATAGCTTAAGTCTTAATGGGCTGACCCGGTCCATTAAGTGGGCCCGAGTTGGTCCATAGAAGATGGGTACGCCTTCGGCTTCGGATTTTCATGCTCTTTCCATCCCTGTGCTCGGTTTTGTCCGCTTTGCCTTTATTTTTGTCCTTTTATTTAATATTCGTACCTGAAAGACACAATTTACAATACAAACGAATACAATGTATGTTTCATGTATTATTGGTCATTATTGGTCTTTTTAGCTCGTTTTATTAGGTAAAAGGTATGTGTATTTAAGCACATACCAAAATCCCCCATACTAAGCTATTGTCGTGTCCTCACGCAATGTCATAAACACACTTAAAAAACTAAAAATTTCAATCCCCTTAGACTAATTACCCCGAAAAGTAGCTAAGTGTTCATTTAAGGGGCTTAAGAAATCACTAGTTTTGAAAAGCCCTCGTTTTACCATTTTTATGCATTTATTATTATCATAGCTTTACGGGACAAGAAACACCAAAAAAGGATAAATTTATCGTCCTCGATTTTTCACCCGCCACAAACCAAGCTTAAAAACGAAATCATTGCTTAATACAAGTTAAGATGCTGACACTACTCATAAATGCTAATTGTAAATGCATAGCTACTTTCCGCTCCCTTATTCCTAAGTCCTCTAAAGATTTTATTATTATTATTTGTGACAAATAAATTAATGTCCTTATTTATATAAAGTAAACCCAGTTTAGACCACAATTAGTTTGAAATCCTTTCCTAAAGAGACGATATGGTGAGAATAAGGTCCACATTAAGGTTTTAAATTAAATTTGCCATGATTTCGGTGTATTCCTTTTTATTCATCTAAACAAACTCAACTACGATTCCAGAGATGAGACTAATTTGATAACCCCGGAGTCAAAATTTTGGCTTTATTTGATTATCATTATTAGGAGCAAACATTTATTTAAACCCTCAGTCCTTTAAAACAACTGCCACATCGGTAGGCGATCGACCCGTTGTCCAGTAGTCCTTATTTTCGCCTCCGTAATTTCCTTGACCTTTTAGAAGGCTGCAACATCGGTTATGAGTCGGCAAGATGCAGCAAACTTTTATCAGTCTCGGATTATTACTATGTGCCTTATTTAGAAGACTGTCACATCGGTTGTGAGCCGGCAAAAGGCAGTAAACTTTCATCAGCCCACAGTTTTTTATTATTATTATTATTATTACCTCCACCATTTAAACGACTACCACATTGGTTGTGAGCCGGTAAAAGGTAGTGGTCTTATTTCGGCTTCGGTTTATTATATAACTATTATAGCCAAATTTCAAGTCCTGTGGTCTTTTAACTACCTAGACAACGGTAGCGAGCCGTCAAGAATCGGTAGCCTATTTCCCCACAACACTGACAAAACCTCGATGTGTACCTTACTTTCACCAAAAGGAATTTCTACGAAGTGATTTAAACTAAGAATCGCAAAAACCTAAAGCAACTTTATTTATTCAACAATTATATAATGTTTATTAAGTTGGTGGGAGCAAAAATCTACCATTAACCTCTATGAGCTCTAAAGAGTTCCAACTACTCCATGTTTAGCATCTAACTTATATAAAACTCTATCATTTCTCGTTCTTCACAAATTTAAAATCTTTAATAAAAAGATCCGCGAATGCTTAGTCTAATAAAACAAGCTTTGCATATTTAAAGTTTATCATGGAAACTTGCAAACTCTAGGCTTGGTTAAGCTAGAATTCGCGTTTTAAATCTTTTTATATAAAAGACTAGCAAAAGCTTAGATTTATATAAGTTAAGGGCAAGCTAGAGCGCAACATGCTCGATCAAGTCAAAATTTATTCCTTAAAAAAGACAAAAATTCGTGTCAAAACACTTATTATATTTTTGAAAATTTTGAAATTTTGGCATATTTTTGCTATTTTTGATGGAAAAACGGGGTTACGTTAAGACAAGGCAAATGCAAGTAAGATCAAATCGAAAGATCCCCCCATACTAGAACTACACATTGTCCTCAATGTGAGACTGTCACCCTCATACTAAGTTCAAGGCATAATCCAAATATTAAGGGGTCTCTACGCAAATCTAAAGCCATTTATTTATTATGCTAATAGATAAACGTGAATCAATAAGATCTAGGATATCGGATTCCTATGAATAAGCATGCAAAGGATAGAAGATCGAGTGAACGATGGACAAAACCACGAGCACGAGAGTCTTCAAAATCCGGGCAATCCTAGACATAAAACACAAAACACGAAACACAAGAAAGGGAAAGGCAAGTCTCCTCACATCACACTTATTATATTAATATACTACTACTAAGGATAAGCATGGGTTGCCACCCACGAAGCGCTTGTTTTTGTGCAAGTCTCTAGCTTGACTCTCCCCATATCATCGTAATATTAGGGACGAAACAAGTAGAAGAGCAAACTTCCATCAGAAATTCATATGCCACCGGCTTTAGAGAAGAAAAATGAAAAGCGGAGATGCCGGGGTCAAAAATGATATCCTCACTCCCGGAGGAGAGAAGAAAAGGAGAAACCACCAGATAGGTGAAATAAGGAAGAAAAATACGGATAACATATGTAAAGGAAAGATAATGGCGATCCTCAAAGGTCAAGCTCACATATGTAGAAGAAATTTTTTTCTCATGAATCCCGGGGTCGAAAACATTGACCATAATCTTCAAATCATTAATATGACTTAAACTCCTCGGGTCATGATCAAGGAACGCCTCGGGAGGGAGACTAAGTATAGTATCATTACTAAGCAAACTCTCAAGATAGAGTATGTCTCCCTCCGAATCATGATAACCGTCTTCAATATCTGTAGAAATATCAACATCAAGAAAAGCATCGATCTCATCAATATCGCCTCCCGGGTCGAAAATTTTGTCCTTGGTCATTAAGTCATCAATTGGAGCATCGTACAAAATTTTATTCCATTCATTCGTTTTAGATTTCAAATCAAATAAATTATCATTCTCTTCGAGAGGCGGTTCATCGGTGAACCCCTCGAGAATGGAAATAACGCTTATCTTAGGAGTAGACAAATCATGGTGAAGTAAAAGCTTAATGTCGTCACTTGGGGCGAAAAACTCATCCTCATTAGAATCGGAAAGAGGTGTGACAAGCAAAATCGGCTCATCAAGGTTAGAAACATAAGAGTCCTTACTCTCGATGTTCTCTAACACCTCATTAAAAAGAGGATTTACGTCACTAGAGATGTATTCGTCATCGAATTCAAAAAGAAGGTTCGAGTAAATTTTAACATTATCTTTCGGAACGTCCTCATCGGATAGTGACTCGTCATCACTAGAGGTAAAATCGTCATTTGAGTTGAAGAGAGGGTTAGAAAAAGTCATGAATTTTTCCTCATAAACGTTAATGGGAGAGAAATCATCACATGAAGATAAATCACAATCACTATCACTCTCGGAAGTATCCTTGGACTCACTTGGGATTGGAAAAAGGTCCTCAACACTAAACTTTATGAATTCGTCTGATTCCTTTTCAGGAATAGTGCTAAGTTCCTCATTCCCCATGATGAGAGAGTCCTCGGGCTCCAAAGTCGGTAAAACGGGTGTGATTGCAATAGACGGAGGAAGTTCAGAAATAATATCTCTCAAAGGAATAGATTTTTCCTCGTAATCATAGTCATCATCGTCATCATAACAAAAAGATTTGAAACGTTACGAAGGATAAGTACTAAGATTAGCCACCTGCTCTAGACGCTGAACCTCTTTCTTTTTATTAATCTCAATACTCATTCCATTGAATTTACTTTTAAGCTCATCAATCATATCTTCACATTCCCTTCTAAAACGAATATCTATTTTCTTTAATCTGTAAGTCATTACTTAAACTTAACATTTCATCTAAATAATGCTGCTTCAGATCCTCCATATCTTGGATACTCATTTCATGAAGAGGTGATTGATCGATACCAGCCGCCTGCTTTTGTTGAAGAAACTTTTCACAAATGATTGTATCGTGTTGAGAATTTTATTCTGTGACTCTTCTAATTTATCCCATCTATCGTGCACATCACTTATCCCTTGCTGATTAAGGTCTTCTTGATGATTTATGGAATACTGCGGGGGTTGGTCAAAACCGGAATAGTTAGGCTCAAAATAGTTTTGATTCATCGGTTGACATTGAAAACTTTCATGAGGGCCCCCACAGTTTTCACAGCAAAGATATTGTTGTGGAGAACTCGGTGAATTTTGTGGATAATAATTATCACTAAATTTTTGATTGTAGCTCGGTTCCTGCTCATAGACAAGCAGGAACCATGGTGGACAATCATAACCGTAGTGAGAATCGTTCCCACATAACTCACACGAGTATGATTCGTATTGGGGTTGTGGAGGGTGGGTGAAAACGTTTGGAGGATCATTGAAAGAATTCGGATTTGAATCATTAACGGATGAATTTCCAGCTTTAGAATTGCAAAATGAACAAAATCCTTCTTCAAGATAATATCCACACCTCACACATGTACACTGTTAACAACGTATACCTTCTTCTAACGGATCATAACAATGAAAACAATGAAATTGGTTGAACGAAGATATTAGGAGTTGTGAATGTAGGTTAGAAATATCGGGAGTTTGATTATAAGAATTTGGATTAGAGTCATAGACGGGCTCATCTCCGAAACTCACATTGGTACAATGCCGACAATTTCCACCGTTAAACGGCCTCCACACCACGAGCATCTTGAAAACCAAGACATTTTGAAGAATTATCGGATAAGAAGGTTAAGAGAATAAGAATTAAACGAATAAGAGGATAAAGAAGAATATTTAAAGATTTTTAAAATAAAACATAAGAAATAATAAAAATTAAGAAAAATTTTTTGGGTAACCGAAAGTCAATAGTGCAGGGTAGCTCTCTAGAAAACGCATAAAGAAGCGGAGGAGCAGGTAAGCGCGAAGCGTTTTTAAAAACCTTCTCCTTTCGGGTCAAAACTCATAGGATCGACCCTCCTTATACCTCTCTTATAGTTTGTTTTGTAAGACGGCGAGATGAATACATTTAACATAACGGTTATTTTTCAATAAAAGAAATAAGCATAGAAGTGTAATCTATATTATATTTTTTGATATTTTTATATATAATTAAAACGGAAACCTTTCACTGGACAGGATCTTCAAGGCCCTCACTCGAACACGAATAATTCTGATTAAAAATGCTAAACCTCTCCCGTAGCGGCGGACATATTCTTAGTGACATAACAGAATCTGAACAAACTTGCATTTCTAAACACGGTTCTATAAATAAATAGTTCTACATTACTTACGACATATAGTAGTCTTGTACTTGTATAATTTCCGAACATATAATATAACTAGACGATACTCGATCGTCCTATTCTACATGATAAATTCCCTAGCCAACGAGTACTCTTCTTGGGACGCTATTCTAACATCGTGCTTGTTTACTCGAGTCATCCATGAAGGACGTAAGTACTATTTAAAATGCGGGTCATCCACTTAGGATGCTTGGTCATCCACTTAGGATGTCGTGGTCATCCACTTAGGATTCTATGCTCATCCACTTAGGATGCTTAGGTTATCCACTTAGGATGCTTATACGAGAATTCTATATCGTGCACTTCTTGGGCACGCTACATGATTATTGGTGCATTTATTGGGCACCCTAAACTTGTCTATGGTGCTACTTGTGAGCACCCTACACTTGTCTACGATGCTACTTATGAGCACCCTGTACGTGATACGATACCCCTTGCGAGTATTCTATACTTGACTTGACTTGACTTGATTTCAGTTAACCTGAATCATGACATGACAAACAATACTTAGATATTTCCGAGTCTATAAACATGGCAACCTTCGGTTACAACCGAAACTAAATAATCATTAATACATCAAGTATAATCTAAAACATGAAGCTAAATTTGTTACCCACCTTCGGTCTTGATTAAGTTTTCGTAAGCTTTTCGCGAGCACCTAATCATGATATAACCGTACTAATACCATTAAAACTTGCTAACTTATGTATCTAACATATAATGGGTCGATACAACTTAACTTAACTATATAAGGCTCTATATCATACATAAACACTTTTTACAAAAGTCTCTTTGTATAGGATTTCTATAGGCTATTGCATTTACTTGATTTTGACCCATTTAAACTTGCATTCAAGACCTGGAAATATTTTTACTAAAATATAAACTCTTTTACCTTTCTGAATATGTAAGGTACGCTCCTAATAGAGCTACGGTTATTTTTCTATACTTTTCCAAAGTTGGTACAAAATTCTGCACACCTTGTTGTCCCAAATTGGAACATCACCAAAACGACCCAAAACTCATACTAAGCTATCTCAATCTTTATCAAACTTATATCTCAGCTTATTTAACATGTATAAATGATTATTCTTCAAGCCTTAAGCTAAATTTGCTTATTTAGATGCTAAATTAAGCTCTAGCCAAACACCCTTTTATTGATCATAAACATTCATAACATATA
Source organism: Tanacetum coccineum (assembly GCA_026074375.1). NCBI lineage: Eukaryota > Viridiplantae > Streptophyta > Magnoliopsida > Asterales > Asteraceae > Tanacetum > Tanacetum coccineum. The sequence goes on from BQNB010009684.1 coordinate 31,102, forward strand.
ACAAAAGCATGAACTCTTGCCAATCACTTAACCATGATTTAACAACTTGATTATTAACTTAATTTTAACATAACATGATTATCTAAACTATGTTTCATCATAATTCAAGACTAGAGTTACTTAAAACTCCAATTTAGCATAAACCCCCAATTTAGCTATTAACCTTGAATCTTGATAAGAATTAACACATACCTTGATAAGAACATGGATAAATAGACTTGAATTCTTCTTTAATTCTTCAAAACATCAATAAACCCTTATATTTGATCTTGGTAATTTCCTTGACATGATACTTTGAAGAATTCTAGTGATAAGGATAACTATGATCATTTTCCCTCCTTTTCTCCTATGATAAGCATGTCTTCACAATCACACATACACGTGTGATAGTGTGGTTAAATCCCTGGGTTATAAAGCTTGGTTAAATCCCTTGGTTATCAAGCTTATCTAAGCCTAAGAGTAAAGTGGTAATTTCTGTCAATAATGAATATTTTACACCGTTAGTCTCTGCCGTTAAGTCCTTTGCACCGTTAGTCCTTTTCGTTAACTATTTTTCATAAATGAACCTTATTTCTATTAAAACTTAATGAAAAGACTTTTCTTATATTCTATTATCAATATAAAAGTCTATAATTGAAACTTATTAGAATTAGAGTGTTACATAAAGGTAGCTTTAATCTCCTAACATCTTCTATTCAAATAAGGTGCATGATGACATGATGCATCTTTATTCTAAAAAATTGATACATAGATGCATTTATTTCTTTTGTTAAGAACTAAGTTTATATAAAATTTGGAAATGAAAAGAATATGAATCTATATTGTAACCTTTGCCTTTTTTGTGTTCTGAATATTTCATTTATAGTCCTTAAACTATTTGACTTTTGTTAGTTTATTCGGATTTTGTTCCATGTTGACGGTGGTGATTTTGTTGAGAATTTTGATGAATTGTGGTTTAATGTGATTATTAATTCCTTTTGGAAGGTATTATTGTGTTGTTTGTATTCCGGGTGGTTTGACCCGTGAATTTAGAGAAATGCCGAAAAACGAGTCTGACACGTCCGTCAATGTCCAGATGAGTTTTGAAAGGGTTTTAAATAAAAATATGTCGTGTAAATACTCTAGGTTAATGAAAAAGTATTTTTAATGTGAATAAAAATGCGAATTAACTTTGGGGTAAATTTTACGGTTGAGTTTTACGAGTATTTAAGTGATCCCGACACGAAAAGAGAGACTCGAGACCCCCTTGGATCCCATGGCCGGTTCTAGTCTCTTAGGAGACATCAAGGAAAAGTTTTAGGAAGTGTGTCCATGGATGGTACACATAAAAAGATCTTTATCCTCCTTTGAATAACACATAGTTCATTTTTCACAAAAAATATCTCTCTTTCTCTCCCTCTTGGCGTCCAAACTAAGCCACACACACATTCTTATAATTTTTTTTAATTTGGATAAAAAGCTTGAAGATTGGTGATATATTAGGTTGATTCTAGTGCTCGGGTATTTATTTTAACAACGTTTGGGTTGTCCGGTTCGTGTCGAAATATACATTTTAAAAGATTTTATTATAAGTTTTCAAATTTAAGTTTCGTTTGTCCTTTTGGGTTTATTTTGATGCATATATGTTAGTTGTACAAGTTGATCGTCGAGAAAATCGATTTTTGGAAACGAAATGAATAAAAAGAGGGTGTATGGTTTGTGGGTTATAAAAAGGAAAAAGAGGGTTTTTGTAGTTTTGATGTTGTGGTCGTGATGGTTAAATAATATATATTGCTAGATAGCTTATTTTTTTTATAGTAGCTTGTATAGCTTATTCGGGCTTATTTTAAAGCTATTTCTTGGCTTATTTTGGGCTTATATGCCACGAAAATTTTCCAAAATCACTAGGAAAGTGATTTTGACTATTTTTGTGTTATGGCGTATGTTTGTGGACTATCTTGAGGCTTATGGTAGTAACAAAATGCGATACGTAGCTTATTTTCAAGCTTAATATACGAATTTTGGAGCTTATGGACTCACGGCCCAATAAGTCTATTTAAGTCGTGACTTAATGGGAGGGCTTATTGTGGTCCGGATTATTTTCTACTTATGAGTATATGCTTATATATGTAAATGGACCTTAGTTTTGGACTTGGATTGTATTTTAGACTTATAAATATCTTAATGGACCATTGTTGGGCCTTAAAGCCCAATAAGCGATATTTAGTCATTATAAGAATTTTGGTGGACTTTTTGAAAGTGAAATGTATTTGCGAAGTGATTTTGAACAAGATTTTAGGAAAAAAGTTTTAGGTAAAACGGGTTTATAATTTAAAGATTGAGATTTTGGATCTTTTGTCGAAAAAAAGTGTCAAATTGGTGAAAAGTGTTGAAAATCACGGTTTGAAACCTTGGAAAAAACGTTGTGTTATGAGGGTACGGGTCATGTCGAAATTCTCGTATAAAAATAAAGAGTTGTTTTATACTTAGAATTTTTCCGAAAACATGATTTTTGATTTTAAATAATTAAAATATTATTTTATTATGTTATTTTATTTAATAAATTCATCAAATGACGGAAAAATCTTAAATTTTCTCAAAACTTCTGCTAATGAGTTTATTATGAGTAACGTTTCAATTTCAACCTTATGATGATTATTTTTTGAGGTGACCAAGGTTTTAACGAATGGACTTACCGAATATATTTATAATTATTATCCAAGCTTATAAACAACTTTGGCAAATTGCATATTCAGCCCTTGTGCTTTATAAAACAATGGATCTTGGCTTTGGTTGACTGTGGAAGGCTGAGGCATGATTTCTCTGGCTTCGGCTTTTGATTTCTTTAGCTTCTTGATCACTCATCCGTTCTCGTGTCCGTTTTTGACTGATTTCTTGTGATATTTGACATATCCATACCTGCACACAATAAACTCAGATACAAGCATATTTTTGCCATTTTTGATCCGTTTTGGGTTTATTTGGGTTATTTTAAGCATAAAATAGATATGTGTAATCTACACTTATCAGTATGAGTTTGACGTCACGTGGATAATACAAGATATAAGACACAAGTTTGGGTTGTTCTACTTCAGCATCAAGTTTGTTATACTTAGTTTTCTTCATCAGTGATCATTACATAGAGCTTACAGAATTGAAGATTCAAGAAATGGTTAACATATAGGTTTCAGGGGAAGCTTATTGTTAAAATGTTTAACCATTTACATGCGTCATTAAGGTGAAGGTTTTTACTACTACTTGTCATTATTACTACTGCTAGTGTAAGTTTCTACTACTCAAGTTCATTTTTCTTATTGTGCTTAATGGTGGGTAATTTGAGGAATTAGAAGGCTTGGATTAGAAGTGTGATATTGGTTTGTGGTTGTCAAAATCAAAGTTTCATACTTTAGTCCCCTATTTGATTATGAGAAAAAGGGGAAGAAGATGTGTAACTTACAGATCCTTGGTGGAATTGCATGGATTAAAAGGAAGTATGTTTCATTCATATATTAACTTCAGGGGAAGTTTATGCTTATTTGGTTTTGTCATTATCAACCAGGGGAAGATTGTTGGGAAATATATTTTTAGTTGATAAGACAAAACAATGAATGAAAAGGAAACAAGAGGGACTTAAATGACAATTATGGAATTCTACAAGCTGGTGAAGGATATTTTACAAAAGATAAAAGATTCCAAAAGATATGATTCTTGAAGATAAAGATGAAGTTTATTAAAGAATTAAAGATTTAGTTTCCTTATACAATTATGTTTTCTCTTGTAAATCTAGATGGACTCTACTATATAAAGAGATCCCTAGATATAGTTTCTGTGTGTCAAGATGTAAACACCAGAAAAGTGTGTGTGTTTAGGCGTCAAGTCCTCTAAGTGGAAGCCTAGGGTTTAGTGTTTTAGCCTCAAGGATCTTTTATTCCTTGTTATAGTTTAGATAACACGTTCTACGATTGATCACGTATAATTGAGGCTTGTAGTAGTCATTGTATAAAGATGATGATGAAACCTTGTTAGGCAATAATAAAGAGTGTTCTTAATGTTTATTCCGCTGTGCATTCTATTGTTCTTTGTTATTGTTCATCCTAGATTAAAGTTCTAAACAAACTAAGCTTACAATGATCGTATATGGTTTCCACATGTATAATGGACTATTGCTAAGAAGATGATGAAATAAGGAATACCGAGTATTAATTTTCAAGAAAAATAGATCCGAAGAGAATAAGTAGGTGATATAGTTAATTTTTAAATAATATGAAAAATAGGTGGAAATTAATTACTGACATGAACTATCCAAGTGGAATTAAAAATAAAAATAAAATTTACATAGAAAAGCATCCGGTAATAATTACTAGATTATCTCAAAATAACAAGTTTGAAGGACTAGATTGGTAATAAAACAAGTGTGTTTACTAGATGTGTAAATCTTGGAAAGTTATTTTTAATCAATGGACTTAACCCTATTTTGAAAGGAAAATTAACTACCGCGCCTATCATAATATCTCCCAATTGGAATATGCCCTTTGAGTTAATGTGTGACGCTAGTGACTTTGCTGTTAGAGCTGTTTTAGGACAACGAATAGATGGGAAATTCAAACCAATCTATTATGCTAGCAAAATGCTGAATAATGCCTAAGAACATTATACCACTACCGAAAAAGAACTTCTCGAAGTAGTTTTCTCTTTTGATAAATTTCGCCATTATCTTATTTTATCAAAAACTGTGGTGTACACTGATCATTCTGCTTTGAAGTATTTGTTCAGTAAACAGGGTGCCAAGCCTAGGCTTATACGATGGGTTCTGCTACTTCAAGAGTTCAATATTAAAATCAAAGATAAAATTATAGTAGAAAACTTGGCAGCAGATCACTTATCTAGGTTAGAGAATCCACACATGGAGGTGTTAACTGAGAGGGAAATTGCTGATGAATTCCTCGACGAGCATTTAATGGTGCTAAGATCCGAGTTTAAAGACGATGAGCCATGGTATGCGGATTTCGTTAATTATATTGTTGGAAAGGTTGTTCCCCCAAATTGGACCTTCAAAAAAAGAAAGAGGTTGTTTTCGTAAGTCAAGACTTACTTCTGGGAATAACCTTATGCATTTAAACTGTGCATAAATAATATAATCAAAAGATGTGTGGCTGGAAGTGAAACACTCAAAATTCTGGCACATTGTCATTTGGGACCTACTGGTGGACATCATAGTGCTTCAGTTACGGCAAAGAAGGTTTACCAGTCCGGATTTTATTGGCTTAGTGTCTTTAAAGATGCTAATTAGTACGTAAGACGATGTGATGCATGTCAAAGATCGGGAAACATATCTTCAAGGAACGAAATGCCTTAAAATAACATTCATGTATACGAAGTCTTTGATGTTTGAGGATTAGATTTTATGGGACCATTTCCCGATTCTAGAGGTAATAATTACATATTAGTAGCTGTCGATTATGTGTCCAAATGGGTTGAAGCTCAAGCATTACCTACGAATGATGCGCGTGTAGTGGTTAAGTTTTTAAGAGGGTTATTTGCTAGGTTTGGAGTTCCTAAAGCTTTGATTAGTGATAGAGGGATACATTTTTGTAATTCCTAACTTGAAAAAGCTTTACAAAAATATGGTGTAACTCATAAATTATCCACGGCGTATCACCCTCAATCTAATGGACAAACTGAAGTTACTAACAGGGCTATTAAGCGTATCCTAGAGAGATCAGTAGGGTACAATCTTAAAGATTGGTCGAAAAAACTTAACGATGCATTATGGGCATTTAGGACGGCATACAAAACACTGACAGGGTGTACACCTTTTAGATTAGTTTATGGGAAAGCATGCCATTTACCCGTAGAGATCGAGCATAAGGCAAACTGGGCATTAAAACAATGTAATAGGGATTTAACGCTTGCTAGCGAAAGTCGTCTTATGAAGCTTAATAAGTTAGCCGAATTGAGAGATGGTGCTTATGAGAATACTATAATTTACAAAGAACGGACCAAGAAATGGCATGATTCTAAACTTCATGGTGATAAAGATTTTAAGATAGGCGATAAAGTGCTACTTTATAATTCTCGTTTGAAGATGTACCCTGGAAAACTTAAGTCGAAATAGAGCGGTCCGAACATTGTTAAAAGGGTATATCCATATAGGGCTGTAGAAATCATTGACAGGAACGGGTTTAGCTTCAAAGTCAATGGACAACGATTGAAGAAATATTACGAAGGTAAGATTGGCAAAGAGGATGATGAAGTTATAGAGTTCAAGAATGGTGTAACGTGAGGCTGAAGGGAGTCATACTTAAAGACTCTCACAAAAACAAAAGTGCTTCCCGAGAGACAACCCAGACTGTTTTTGATTTATTTTATCGAGTTTGTCTTCCTAGACTTCTATACGGCGTATCTAATCTAATAGATACGGTGTATTGAAGGTCTGGACGTTATCCAGTCCTTTACTTTTCAGCATTTAAAGCATTATTGTCAGTTCTGTCTATACGACGTATTCATTATATGATACGACGTATTTGGCAGACTGACCCGTACTCAGATACTTTTTACATGTTTCATACGGCGTATCCTGTTTTTAGGATACGGCGTATCGACTTCCTGTACAGTTTTTATTTTTTTATTTTTATTAACCATAGAATACCCGAGATAGGATTGCATAGTTTTCTTATATCTTACACAGGACCTCACCGAAAAGAAATCGACAACATTGGTAGAGTATCTATAATCTGGAATCTTATGTGTGTTGTAGTCATGTTGGTATCCTGACGCATTCACAACACACATGCTTGCTCATACACTCAACATGGAAAATCATACCAAGCAAATATCAGGGGAGTTTGTCATTTTAATTCTTTTATTTCCCATTTTTAACTATTATGTTTATACAATGAGGGTGTTGTATAATTTTAGTGGGGGGGGTGGGAGAATTAGAATGATACTTGTCCTATTTTTCACATTAATATGCTTAAATTATGCTTAAATTTTTAAAAAAATTCATAGACTTATCTTTTGTGTAAAATTGCTTGTTTACCATAACTGCACACAAAACCATTTATTAGACATTGTTGGGGTATTCAGCCTTATCGTTTTTGATTATTTACTAAAATCCCATAATTGTGAGTGTGCGGTGATGTTGTTAGCCTTTAGAAATTGGCTTGGTATATCTAATTCGAGACTCCATATATAATGTGTATTATGGATTTAATTTGAGTTAACTTGTTTAAACTAGGTTATATTTCTAGATTACACCAAAATAGCCTATAATATGTTTGTGTTATTAACTTACCACACCGGTTTAGTTAACCCTCAGTACTAATCCCATTTGTTATACTCTAATTTTAGACAGATGTTAGATTTCCCTTAGAAAAACCTGTTTAACCATTCATGTTTTCACCAATTGATTGTTTTTGTTTACACCATTACACGCTTAGGCCTATCTGTGTAGATTAAACTCTTATTTTATCACGTTGCTAGTTGCTTTAAGTGTAAAGTATGTATTTCCTGTGTCTTGTGTCATTTTTTATCTCTGGTATTTTTGGAAAAATTACACATTGCAATGGGAAGTATGTATAGTATGGATGATTCGTTGATACGTGTTATAAATCAACGATGTCAAGTTTTGTATAAAATGGTAGATATCACTACTTGTTTTGTAAAAGTATGTATAGTATGGATGATTGGGAGTTGACCGTTATGGGAACGCCAACTAAGGATGTTTTTATTGATCTATGATCAAGACATTTATGTATATATTTTTGTGTCTTTATCATGGGAACGGTCGGGAAAGTGCTAGCAACATTGTGCCTTATTTATTTGAACTTAATCTATTTGTTTTGTTCTTTTTATTTAACAACAATTACTTTTCCTTTCCTAATCTGTATCCTTCGGTCTTACTCGAATGAGGATGAGAGCAATCACATGTGTTTATTTCGTCGTTACGGCCATGTATTTGTGATTGTGTCCGCCTTGTTGGTTTATTACTATTGGAAAAAGATTAGAGATTCCTACCCTATATCACTTTTCGTCTTAACCCTTGGTTTTACTCGAGTGAGGGAATGAATGCAATCATGTATGTTTATTCCGTCGTTATGGATGTGTATATATGGTTTGTCACCCATGCTGGTTTACGACTTTTGGTAAAGACTACTAGTCCTATTCTTTAGCTTATTTGAGTTAAGGTTCGATCAGTCATATGTGTCTATCCCATCGTTATGGGTGTGTATGTGTGATTTTATCACCTTTTCTGGAATATTGGTATCGATAGAGATTAGAAAGAGTGATCAAATCCTTAAATCTTTTAAAACCTAATTTACCGTTTGAAGACTTGTTACTCCTTAGCTTTTGTGGTGGAGATGTGTATCCTTTCCAAGCTTATGATAGAATACTCGTCACTTGAGCGAATTATTTACATGGTACCACATAGATTAGTCGACTGATTTGAGTGATTTCATCTTCCTATTTCATGAGGTGTTTGGTTGTGTACTGGTAATTGAACGAATAAATGCTTAACGGAAAAACCCTTCGGGATACATTTTCATAAATTTCTAAAGACTACTTGAGGACAAGTAGGATTCAAGTGGGGGATATTTGATGACATCAAATAATGTCTATTTTTTAGCATCATTTATCCTGTCTTTATTGCTCGTTTTACATTATTTATGCATGAATTGGTACTTAATTGTTTATATTAGTGATTTGCAGTAATTATCAAGCAATTGGTGAAGATTATATAAAAGGCACGCATTTTGGAGCAAAAATGAAGAGTTTAAGAAAGTCTACTGATCTGATAGCCAATACGCCGTATTATTCTAGACCTATACGACGTATCCAAGACATTGACGAATTAAAAGACCATTGCTTGACTTTGAAGAATACGCCGTATCTACATCAACGATACGCCATATATAATACTTTGGTCAATGAAGAAGAACCAACTGGTTTTACCTCAATACGTCATATCCATCAAGAAGATACGACGTATCCGTGCCTACACTTCACAAATAACCACGAAGGATTGAAGACCCAATACACTGTATCCTAATTAATACGCTGTATCGAAGGTCAAATATTAGAAGATTCTAAAAGATATCAATTGTCACACCTCGAGATTTTCAGGTCAATATTTTAAACTTTTCTGACAATTATTTTTTACTTTTATACGTTATGTTTGAATCTGACGGTTTACCGGGAAGTAAACCCATGAAAAATGTCATCGAACGCGTTCTGGCATCAGATATTCATTAGTTTAGGTATTATATGAGTTATTTTATCTTTCCTAAGTGTTTCGTAGTTTACGATCACTCCCGATATTTATTTTTACGCTTTAACGTTTAAATTGCGTTTTTCGCATTTTTGACCTAACGGAACCTCAGAAACACGAAATCTTTTCGTGTAAACTTTAGTTATCATCCATCTCATATTGTTAAGCCAAAAATTTCATTCATATCCCTCCCCCTCCTTATATTAGACGCCTAAACCTAAACCAAATGCACTATGAATCTTGAAATTAAATACAAGAGCATCTTTTGAAATATTCATGCATGTGTGCATGAAAGTGACATATGAGGAATTCATTCTCATGCACATATCCTTATGGAAGATTGCACATGTGATCATTTGGACTTATGCACCACCCTTTGACTTGGAAATTCAAATTTGAGACATAATATGAACCATGGACCAAAATTTTGAACCCACATAGTCCTTGTGGCCATGGTTCGGCCGAACCACACATCCACACACTCTTGGTGTGTGTTGGTTGCTTACTTGGTCAAGTAGTGACTCAAAACCCTAGCTCTTGGCCTATAAATACCAACACATATCAATACTTAGGGTTCCATTATCATTTTCAAGCCACCAACAAAATTTCTTCTCTCCTTTTCTCTCCTCTTGGCCACATCACATACATACACACATATACTTTCCATAGTTTTGATTTCTATCAAGATCCAAGCATTCTAAGTTTATTTCTAAGGTTACCTAAGGTGTTTGCAAGTATTGGTTCTTTGATTTAAGAGTTTTATTCAAGATCTACAAATTAGGGTTTGATTTTTATTTGTGGTTTTTTCAAGATCTAGTGATTTTGGGTATAGATCTTGTGTTGTTGCTTCTTGTTCATCATTCTTGTAAGTATCTTGAATCTTTCTTTGTGGTTTCACTTATGTTCTTCATATATGTTCAAGATACATGCATCCATATGTTGTGTTTTAAATTTTAGAAGGATATAAAACAAGATTTTATAAATAATGATGTACCATTTATTTTACTAGTTAAATATTATGTTCTTGGTGAGATGAGAGTGGGATGAGAGTTGCAACAATAGAAATGATGGGATTAGGTTAGTTTTAAGTGTGGTTTCGTTGTGGTTTAGTTGTGAATAGAGATTAGGCTAGATTAGGCACTATTGTAAAGTTTGGGTGGATTTTGGTTGCGTTTTCGACAAAAAGTGCTTGCGGTCCCAAATTTGTTTTGGGGTTTTGGTCGACCTAAAAATGTTTTCACTAGGCGTAAAAGTAGTTTTTGAAGAGCTCGTTTCGAGTAGATAGTTTTCCATATATCGCACATTAAAATTGGATTTAAAACGACCAAGTTATAGCCAAATGAAACTTAAAATATTTTTCGACAAAACCAAGTGAATAGTGTGCTGATGTGAATAGTAAAATAAGTTTTCAGACACTTTCGGACATTTTTGGACTTTCTAAACACTAGCAAAACATATAGTAACACATACCTATTGATTAGTATCACTTAAAGACGCCGTTAGCATATTTTAAGAAAAGCGATAAAGTTACTAAAAATAGTAAGTTTGGTAAGAATTTGGCGGAACGGACTTAGAAGTTAAGTGATTAAGGCTAGTTAGTGCGTTTTAAATTATGGAAACTTAACAAATGTAGGGGACGGTATTAACGTCCCGAAACTAAAAACTTTCCTAAAATAGAAACTTTCTAAAAATAGTAATTTTTGGTTAAACGCCGAAACTTAACGAAAAACTATATGATTTTATTTCGTCATGATTTGATAATCAAACTAAAGCAAACACACATGGATGTATTTTGGTGATGAACATATTGTGCAATTCTTGGCATACTTTCCGTGTTTCTGAGACGCGTTATTATTCTAGGTCGCGGCTAGATTTCTATATCATCTTTTACTTGCGTGATTATCATTTGCTCATTTTGCTAAGGTGAGTTCATAGCCCCATGTTTTACTACTTTTACTTTACTATTTTGGGGTGAGAAACATTGCTTGTTTTCAAACTATGGACACAGTTACTTTACGTTTCCTTTTCCTGATTACGTGTTGCCTAAGTAGCGAATAGACCACTAATGCCCGAATTATCATGAACCGTCAATTGCTTAACCGACCGTACTGGTTAAGTGAGCGCGAATGTTGTAAATAGATCTATTGGGAGTAATTATCCCTATCCGGGTAAGTAGCGCTTACTAGATTCGGAGGTCCCGAACAAACGGATATATACCATGTCGGAATGTCAATAGGTGATCTTGGTCAGATACCTTTAGGGCGTGGAATACTATTTGGCATATAAAATGCTTCCTTTTAAATTGAGCTTCGGTGTCATGAGCTTAGTGCAACAGTAAATACATTCTTTTTATGTGAAGTTGTATCTGTTATAACTGTCACGTGCGTACTGTGAACTTGTGGTCCACTTTTAATATTAAATTCAAACCTATGAATTCACTCAACTTTATGTTGACCGTTTTAGCATGTTTTTCTCAGGTGCTTAGCTTGTGGAGTCTTTGCTTGCTATTTGGTGTCGCTATGCATTGGAAATCACCGTTAAATATCAGTTAAGATGCTAACACTACTCATATTTGCAACTTGTGAACTTTTCACTCCCGACAATTATTATATCTTAGGTGAATGTGCTATTTTGAATTTCAACCATGGATTAACGTTTTGCAAAATTCTATGTTTCACGTTCCACCCGAGAATAATGAGTTTGAAGGCGAGATCATCCCATGTAGCGACTTTCGTCTCGGCACATCCCAACCTTGCGGCTAAGTGACCAGGCTTTTGACACCCCACAAAGACTAGTATCGGGACTCACGGACCTTAGGTTTCAAAAACTCTCAGGTTTCCCGTATATACATAGCTTATTTAAAAACTTAAAATGAAATAGTCAAAGTTCAAAAGCATATTTAAATTTAACAAAAAGAGATCTATTTATTAATTCAAACTTAATATTAAACATAACCATGATATAGTTGTAACCCTCGACCTTTTAGAAGGCTGCAACATCGGTTGTGAGCCGGCAAGATGCAACAAACTTTTATCAGTCTCGGATTTTTATTCTTACTATGGGCTTTCTTTAGAAGGCTGTAACATCGGTTGTGAGCCGGCAAGATACAACAAACTTTTATCAGCCCACAGTTTATATTTATTATATATTTTTATTTTTCATCATTTTATTTTTATTTTTTTTCATTTTACTTTATATAGAGAAGACTTCTTTTTGAAAAATTCAAGTATAAGTTTGAACTAAGACTAAATTTTTTGCTATATACTACATAAAAATTGTTGATTTAAGTTTAATCTCCAAAAACAGCACGTATTATTAATCCGGTTAGGAGCTTATGGGAGAAAAGGCCACAAATTACATACATGAGCTCTTAAGATTTCCAAATGTTTAACATCTCACTCATACTTAACTCTATCATTTTTCGTTCTTAGCGAATTTCCGCGAACGCTTAGCCTAAAAGTTAAGGAACAAGCTAGAGCTCAACACGTTCGATCGGGTAAAAATTTATTCTTATTCTACCCAGTAGTAAAGTCAAAATTGTGACAAAACACTTATTTTATTTTTGAAATTTTTTAAATTTTTTCATTTTTTAAAAATTTTCGTGGGAAAACGGGGTACGTAAGAACAACGGGCAAAGGTAGGTAAGATCATATCGAAGATATACTACCACATACTAAAATTAAACATTGTCCTCAATGTTTCCTAGCCTAAGACTTAAAACCACATACTAAAACTCAAAAAGTCGAATGCATTATCCAAGCATGGAGAAAGTATCACACAAATCTCAAGCCATTTATCAAGTATGCTAAAAGATAAATGTTAGACGATAATAATCTTAGGATATCAGATTTCCTCAAACTAATTGCAAGCAAAGGCTAGGAAGCTCGAGTGGACCGGAACAAAACACCAAACACGAGAGTCTTCAAAAATTTTGGGTCCTTCCTACAAACAATCACAAGCACAAACAACAAGAATCGGAAAAGTACAAGCCTCCTCACATCATAATAGAAATAAGAAAGAAGAAAAATAGATAAGCATGGGGTGCCTCCTACGAAGCACTTTGTTTTTGGTAACCGAGTCACATAGCTTGACTTGATCCCCGAATTAATTTGTCCTTGGGGATGAAACAAGTGGAAGAGAAAACTTCCATTTGACTTTCAAATACCATCAGCTCATGAAAAGCGTAGATGCCAGGGTCAAAAATGGTGTCCTCATTCCCGAAGGAGAAAAGAAAGTTCACATGATGAGTAAAAAGGATTTGGACAACAATTGTGAAGAAAATATTATGGTGGTCCTTAGATGATAATCTCACACATGATGGAGAAAAAGTTTTCTCCCAGATCCCAGGATCAAAAACTTTAACCATATTTTCCAAAGTATCAAGTTCAGATTCATCCTTGAAGCATTGTGGTTCATGATCGAATAACACATCGGGAAAGAGACTATGGGTGGTGTCATCAATAAGCAATTTCTCAAGATAGAATATGTCTCCCTCCGAGTCATAATATCCTTCCTTAATATACGTTGGAACATCGATAGCTAGAAAAGCTTTCGATCTCATCATTATCGCCTCCTGGGTCGAAACACTCATCTTCATCGGGAAAAGGTGTGTGAAGTAAAACTGGCTCATCAACGATTGAATTTTCGTCATCTTCTGAGTTGTAATCATCTCTCTCAATTTCTAGCGGTATTAAGTTATCTGGACTGGGAAATATATCGATCTATTCCCTATGAGATTTACTATCCTGAACGAGAATAGGAAATATGGGAAGAGACTCGATGATCTTATTTGGACTAGCATGAAAATTTTTTAGCGACCGAGAAGATGAATTTCCGCATAGCAACCACATTCGACTAATATATTCCTCGTGCTCTCTAGCAAATCTTGAATGATTTGTAATGATTTCACCGGCGAACTCATGGTGGAGAGGATCATTTCTAGGAGAGAAAACTATCAAAGTATTATGATTGAGAGGTGATTTAGGAAGATAAGATTTGGCATCAAAATGATCATTCTTCGGAATAGAATCGAGGACTTCATTATGAATTGGATTAAACTCACTAGAAATGATTTCCTCGTCAAGATCAAAAAGAGGGTTCGAATAAGTTATAAAACTCATTTCGTGAGTAACCTCCTCATGACTTGACTCGTCATTACTAGAAGCAGAATCGTCGAAAAGAGGATTGGAAAACGTCAAAAAATTAATTGTTTGAGAATCGGGCACATTACACTCACATTCATCTCCCGGTGGAGGTAAGCAAACTAGAGAAGGTTCGTTGGTAAACCTTTCGGGATTAGGATCAAACGTAATCCTAGGTGAAAAATTTGTTGATGGATCACGGTTAAACAACAATTCAATTTCTCTAAGTTCGGCTTCAACATCAACATCCTCATTTCCCGGTGGAAATGGGTCAAGAAGAGCGAGTTCATCGGCGAACTCCTCAAGAAGAGAATCGCTAGTCTCAAAAGATGTGAAATTAGGACTAGAGCCCATGAGACTCCAAGATGCTGTTAGGATTGCCATCAACTTAATGGACCAAAAGTTGAAAGGTTATGCTATAAAAAATGCGGAAAACAAAAGAAGATTGGAGGTCAATTAGAGAGACACCCGTGGTCAGCAACCACCATTCAAAAGGCCCAATGTAGGAGGTCAAAATGTAGCAAGAGCCTATATGGCTAGCAATAATGAGAAGAAACCGTATAATGGACCGTTGCCTTTCTGTAACAAGTGTAAGCTTCACCATGAAGGACCATGCACAGTGAGATGTGGGAAGTGTAACAAGGTTGGGCATTTGACCCGGGATTGTAAGGTCACAATCTCCACTACTTCAACTCAGAGGGGTCAAGTAGTGAATCAGAGGGTCGTAACTTGTTTTGAGTGTGGAATGCAAGGACACTACAGAAGTGATTGCCTAAAGATGAAGGATCAAAACTGTGGAAACAAAGCTGGAAACAAGAATGGAGTTGGTGAAGCAAGAGGGAAAGCATATGTGCTAGGTGGAGGAGACGCTAACCCTGATTCAAATGTCGTCAAGGGTACGTTTCTTCTCAACAATCATTATGCTTCCATATTATTCGATTCGGGTGCCGATAGAATTTTTGTATCGACTACATTTAGTACTTTGCTTGATATAACCTCCGATACTTTAGACGTTAGCTACGCTGTCAAATTAGCCTACAGAAGAAATTCTGAAACCAATACCATGCTTAGAGGTTATACGTTAGGATTATTAGGTCACCCATTCAATATTGACCTAATGTCGGTAGAACTTGGAAGCTTTGACGCCATCATCGGCATGGATTGGTTAGCGAACCATCATGCGGTGATCGTTTGCGATGAGAAGATCGTGCGGATCCCTATGGAGATGAAGTTTTGATAGTTCTAGGTGATAGAGACAGTAGAAGAGAGAAGTCGAAGTTGAGCATTATATCGTGCACAAAAACTCATAAGTATGTTGAAAAAGGATGCATAGTTTTTCTGGCATAAGTAACGAAGAAGGAAGCCGGAGACAAGTCAGAGGAGAAGCGACTTGAGGATGTGCCGACTGTACGGGACTTTTCGGAGGTCGTTTCAAAGGACTTACCTGGATTACCGCCAACACGACAAGTCGAATTTCAAATTGACTTGGTCCCTGGTGCTGCACCTGTGGCACGAGCTCCGTATAGATTAGCACCGTCAGAATTGCAAGAATTGTCTACTTAATTACAAGAATTTTCTGACAAGGGATTTATAAGACCGAGTTCCTCACCCTGGGGAGCCCCGGTCTTGTTTGTCAAAAAGAAAGATGGATCTTTTTAGATGTGTATCGATTACCGTGAACTGAACAAGTTGACGGTGAAGAACCGATATCCACTTCCGAGAATCGATGACCTGTTTGATCAGTTGCAAGGATCAAGAGTCTACTCTAAGATCGACCTGAGATCTAGTTATCACCAACTCAGAGAGAGGAAGACATTCCAAAGACAGCGTTTAGGACACGCTACGGTCACTATGAGTTTAAGTGATGCCGTTTGGACTGACTAACGCACCGGCGCTATTCATGGATCTGATGAACCGGGTGTGCAAACCGTGCCTAGATAAACTCATGATCGTTTTTATTGATAACATCTTGATCTACTCCAAGAGCAAAGAAGAACACGCAGAATACCTTAAGTTAATTTTGGAGTTACTTAAGAAGGAGGAATTATACGCCAAGTTTTCGAAGTGTGAATTTTGGCTGTTGAAGGAACAATTTCTTGGTCACGTGATTGATAGTGAGGGCATTCACGTGGACCCGGCTAAGATTGAGTCAATCAAGGATTTGGCATCGCCCAAGACTCCGACAAAGATTCGTCAATTTCTAGGTCTTGCTGGCTATTACCGATGATTTATCGAAGGTTTCTCAAAAATTGCCAAGCCTATGAC
Organism: Tanacetum coccineum; assembly: GCA_026074375.1. Taxonomy (NCBI): domain Eukaryota; kingdom Viridiplantae; phylum Streptophyta; class Magnoliopsida; order Asterales; family Asteraceae; genus Tanacetum; species Tanacetum coccineum. The sequence continues at coordinate 47,755 of BQNB010009684.1, forward strand.
GAAGCTGACTCAAAAGAACGTAAAGTTTGATTGGAGTGAAAAGGCAAAAGCTGCATTTCAACTATTGAAGCAGAAGTTGTGTAGTGCACTAATTTTGGCTTTACCCGAAGGTAGTGAAAACTTTGTGGTTTACTGTGATGCTTATCGTAAAGGATTGGGTGCAGTTTTGATGCAAAGGGAGAAGGGTCAAAGCCTACGCGTTACGCCAACTTAAGATTCATGAGAAGAATTACACTACACATGACTTAGAGCTTGAAGCTGTAGTGTTTGCTCTTAAAATGTGAAGACATTATTTGTACGGCACGAAGTGCGTTATGTTTACTGATCACAAGAGTTTGCAACATATTCTAGATCAGAAAGAGTTGAACATGAGACAACGTAGATGGTTAGAGTTGTTGAGTGATTACGACTGCGAGATACGTTATCATCCGGGGAAGGAAAACGTGGTGGCGGATGCCTTAAGCCGAAAGGAACGGATCAAGCCACAACGATTTCGAGCTTTGGTTATGACGATTAGTCTGAACCTCCCTGTGCAGATCTTAGAAGCTCAGGTTGAGGCGAGAAAGGAGGAGAATTATGGAACAGAAGATCTGTGTGGTATGATTAAGAAGCTAGAGCCACATGCTGATGGAACGTTGTGCTTAAATGGGAGAAGTTGGATACCTTGTCGAGGTAATTTAAGGGAACTGATTATGCATGAGTCGCATAAGTCAAAGTATTCGGTACATCCTGGATCGGACAAGATGTACCAAGATTTAAAGAAGCTGTATTGGTGGCCGAATATGAAGGCTGAGATTGCCACCTACGTCAGTAAATGTTTGACCTGTGCCAAAGTCAAGGCCGAATACCAAAAACCATCCGGTTTGTTGGTTCAACCCGTGATCCCAGTATGGAAGTGGGAGAACATTACTATGGATTTCGTAACTAAGTTACCAAAAACATCAACTGGTCAAGATACAATTTGGGTAATTGTTGACCGACTCACAAAATCTGCTCATTTCTTACCAATGAAGGAAACCGACTCAATGGAGAAGTTGACGAGACAATACTTGAAGGAAGTAGTCTCGAGGCATGGAGTGCCAGTTTCGATTATTTCTGATCGAGACAGTAAGTTTACCTCTCATTTCTGGAAATCACTGAACGAAGCCCTAGGTACTCAATTGGATATGAGTACGGCTTACCATCCACAGACTGATGGTCAGAGTGAGAGAACCATCCAGACTTTAGAGGACATGCTACGTGCTTGTGTGATGGATTTTGGGAAAGGTTGGGATAGACACCTACCTTTGGTGGAGTTTTCTTACAACAACAGTTATCACACTAGTATCAAGGCTGCACCGTTTGAAGCTCTCTACGGCCGAAAATGTAGATCGCCTATTTGTTGGGCTGAGGTTGGAGACGCTCAGCTCACTGGTCCGGAAATTGTTCATGAAACAACTGAGAAGATCATTCAGATCAAAAAGAGAATTCAAGCTGCCTGAGATAGGCAGAAGAGCTATGTCGATATGAGGCGTAAGCCATTAGAATTTGAGGTTGGAGACAAGGTCATATTGAAAGTGTCGCCATGGAAAGGGGTGATATGCTTCGGCAAACGGGGGAAGCTGAACCCTCGTTATATAGGACCTTTTAGGATTATTGCTAAAGTGGGAACGCTTACTTATCGACTTGAACTTCTAGAGCTGTTAAGCCGAGTTCATAGTACTTTTCATGTTTCTAATCTGAAGAAGTGTTTCGTAAACAAACCCCTAGCTATTCTGTTGGATGAGATCCAGATTGATGACAAGCTCCATTTCATTGAAGAACCAGTTGAAACTATGGATCGAGAATTTAAATGGCTGAAGCAAAGCCGCATTCCAATCATGAAGGTTCATTGGAATTCGAGACGAGGACCCGAGTTTACTTGGGAGCGTGAGGACTAAATGAAGAAAAAGTACCCTCACCTTTTCATTAACCCTGAACCCACGTCTTAAGCTTTGAGGACAAAGCTTCTTTAACAGGGGAAGAATGTCACACCCTGAGATTTTCAGGTCAATATTTTAAACTTTTCCGACAATTATTTTTTACTTTTATACGTTACGTTTGAATCTGGCGGTTTACCGGGAAGTAAACCCGCGTAAATCTGAAAAATGTCATTGGACGCGTTCTGGCATTGGATATTCATTAGTTTAGATATTATATGAGTTATTTTATCTTTCCTAAGTGTTTTGTAGTTTACGATCACTCCTGATATTTATTTTTATGCTTTAACGTTTAAAATGCGTTTCTCGCATTTTTAACCTAACGGAACCTCAGAAACTCGAAATCTTTTCGTGTAAACTTTAGTTACCGTCCATCTCATATTTTTAAGCCAAAAATTTCATTCATTTCCCTCCCCCTCCTTATATTAGACGCCTAAACCTAAACCAAATGCCCTATGAATCTTGAAATTAAATACAAGAGCATCTTTTGAAATATTTATGCATGTGTGCATGAAAATGACATATGAGGAAGTCATTCTCATGCACATATCCTTATGGAAGACTTGCACATGTGATCATTTGGACTTATGCACTACCCGTTGACTTGGAAATTCAAATTTGAGACATAATATGAACCATTGACCAAAATTTTGAACCCACATGGTCCTTGTGGCCATGGTTCGGCCGAACCACACATACACACACTCTTGGTGTGTGTTGGTTTCTTACTTGATCAAGTAGTGGCTCAAAACCCTAGCTCTTGGCCTATAAATACCAACACATATCAATACTTTAGGGTTCCATTATCATTTTTAAGCCACCAACAAAGTTTCTTCTCTCTTTTTCTCTCCTCTTGGCCACGACACATACACACATATATATACTTTCCATAGTTTTGATTTCTATCAAGATCCAAGCATTCTAAGTTCATTTCTAAGGTTACCTAAGGTGTTTGCAAGTATTGGTTCTTTGATTTAAGAGTTTTATTCAAGATCTAGAAATTAGGGTTTGATTATTAGTTAGGGTTTTTCGAGATCTAGTGATTTTGGGTATAGATCTTGTGTTGTTGCTTCTTGTTCATCATTCTTGTAAGTATCTTGAATCTTTCTTTGCGGTTTCACTTATGTTCTTCATATATGTTCAAGGTCCATGCATCCATATGTTGTGTTTTAAATTTTTGAAGGATATAAAACAAGATTTTATAAATAATGATGTACCATTTATTTCACTAGTTAAATATTATGTTCTTGGTGAGATGAGAGTGGGATGAGAGTTGCAACAATAGAAATGATGGGATTATGTTAGTTTTAAGTGTGGTTTCGTTGTGGTTTAGTTGTGAATGGAGATTAGGCTAGATTATACACTATTGTGACGTTTGGGTAGATTTTGGTTGCGTTTTTGACAAAAAGTGCTTGCTGTCCCAAATTTGTTTTGAGGTTTTGGTCGACCTAAAAATGTTTTCATTAGGCGTAAAAGTAGTTTTTGAAGAGCTCGTTTTGAGTAGATAGTTTTCCATATATCGCACATTAAAATTGGATTTAAAACGACCAAGTTATAGCCAAATGAAACTTGAAACAGTTTTCGACAAAACCAAGTGAATAGTGTGCTAATGTGAACAGTAAAATGAGTTTTCGGGTACTTTCGGACATTTTTGGACTTTCTAAACACTAGCAAAACATATAGTAACATATACCTATTGATTAGTATCACTTAAAGACGCCGTTAGCATATTTTGGGAAAAGCGATAAACTTACTAAAAATAGTAAGTTTGGCAAGAATTCAGCTGAACGGACTTAGAAGTTAAGTGATTAAGGCTAGTTAGTGCGTTTTGAATTATGGAAACTTAACAAATGTAGGGGACGGTATTAATGTCCTGAAACTAAAAACTTTCCTAAAATAGAAACTTTCTAAAAATAGTAATTTTTGGTTAAACGCCGAAACTTAACGAAGAACTATATGATTTTATTTCGTCATGATTTGATAATCAAACTAAAGCAAACACACATGGATGTATTTTGGTGATGAACATATTGTGCAATTCTTGGCATACATTCCGTGTTTTTGAGACGCGTTGTTATTCTAGGTCGCGGCTAGATTTCTATATCATTTTTTACTTGCGTGATTATCATTTGCTCACTTTGCTAAAGTGAATTCATAGCCCCATGTTTTACTACTTTTACTTTCCTATTTTGGGGTGAGAAACATTGCTTGTTTTCAAACTATGGACACAGTTACTTTATGTTTCCTTTTCCTGATTACATGTTGCCTAAGTAGCGAATAGACCATTAATGCCCGAATTATCATGAACAGTCAATTGCTTAACCGACCGTACTGGTTAAGTGAGCGCGAATGTTATAAATTGATCTATTGGGAGTAATTATCCCTATCCGGGTAAGTAGTGCTTACTAGATTCGAAGGTCCCGAACAAACGGATATATACCATGTCGGAATGTCAATAAGTGATCTTGGTCAGATACCTTTAGGGCATGGAATACTATTTGGCATATAAAATACTTCCTTTTAAATTGAGCTTCGGTGTTATGAGCTTAGTGCAACAGTAAATACATTCTTTTTATGTGAAGTTGTATCTGTTATAACTGTCACGCGCGTACTGTGAACTTGTGGTCCACTTTTAATATTAAATTCAAACCTATGAATTCACTAAACTTTATGTTGACCATTTTAGCATGTTTTTCTCAGGTGCTTAGTTGTGGATGTCTTTGCTTGCTATTTGGTGTCGCTATGCATTGGGCCAATTTTCAAGAAACGCTATTATCTACTGTTTAAACATCGTTGTCAATTTCTAAAACTTTTATTCGCTTCAGCATATTATCTCTAAAATTATGTCAAACTTTAACTATTTTAATTAATGCAACGATGTTGGATTTTCAAACGTACCCTTAGAGGTCGTTCTTTGTATCTTGTGTGATGTTTATTATTATGTCACGCCCCCGGACACATGTATTCCGTCTAGGCCCTGTTTGGGGGTGTGACATCAATCGTGGTCCTTACTCCAAGAAATCTCCAATACGCCGTATCCCACATCTCCCGATACAGCGTATTGACCCTTTTCCAAACTCTATAAATACAAGACCCTAAACTCAGTTTTAGGTATGCAAGTAAAGCCCTAAACCACCAAGTCGATTAGTAGACGAATAAAGGAGCAGAGAAGGTCAGTAAAGAGCCTCAAGATCATAGGAAAACTCTTGTAATCTTTACACAACCAAATACGCGTTCGGTTAAGGTTTCTTTTCTTTAATCGTTCATATATGAAACCGTGTGTATTTTTAAAATGACTATCGGCTGATACCTTTAGTTATCAGCCATGTTTATGAAGGTTTAATGTTTGGTTTGTTTATATCGATTGCTTAATTTATTATTTGTTGTTGATTATGTTTATCAATTTATACTTGTTTACGTGCTTAGGTATGCGACCTATCATTCAACTGGATCTAGTCCTACATATTTAGGGCGCTGCAACTTCGGTGTTGTATGAGCATAGGCTAAGAGTCCAGGATAGCTCTCTATATCTGCAAGTAAGTTAGTAAAGTCTCCATGAGCTAGGGTTTAATAAGATCACCATTATTAATCTCCTAAGATTGATTATAATCAGCAAATATGATGCTTTATACGGATGCGTTTAATTGTGACAGAATTAGCGTGTCTAGGTTTTAGGAAGAAGTACCGCCTAAATATAGGAATGATATGCTGCCTCAAGATAAGCACTCATTGCACTAAATAAACAAACCTGCATTTTATCGGATTATTCATGGTTGATATGTTTTCCTTACATTAGTGTTTGACCGCTCCTTAATCGTTTGTTCATTTTCTTGTGTGTGTTTATTACTTTACTTGTCATCAAAACCCTAGGTTAGGTAACCCAAACTGTGCCAGTCTCTCAGACTAAAATCCCCCTTTTATCCTTAATTTAGGTTTAACTTAGGTTTAACATAAAAATAAAATTAATTAGAACTAACACAAATAACTAAAATACTGATAGAATTAAAAATTAACGCTCTCGCTCTTAGTGATCGAAACCCTACTTACCAATGAAGCTACATCTGTAAAGTCGGCAAAATATAAATAGTAAAACTTGATATCTAAAATAACAACCTACAAGACGACACATCAACGCCGTATCTAGAAGATTTCATACGTCGTATTTCGAGGCGGTTGATTAATATTCTGGAATATTATAATCGTGGAGCCTACACAAAATTATCTAATACGCCGTATCCCACATCGCCTGATATGAAGTATCGATCAATTTCCAGACTCTATAAATACAAAACCATAAACTTCGTTTTAGGTATGCAGGTGAAGCCCTAAACCGCCAAGTCGACTAACAGACAAATAAAGGAGCACAAAAGGTCAGAAAAGAGCCTCAAGATCATAGGAAAACTCTTGTAATCGTTCATCTATGAAACCGTGTATATTTTTACAATGACTATCGGCTGATACCTTTAGGTATCAGCCATGTTTATGCAGGTTTAATGTTTGGTTTGTTTATATCGGTTGCTTAATTTATCATCGGTTGTTGATTATGTTTATCAATTTATACTCGTTTACATGCTTAAGTATGCGAGCTATACGGTGTTGTGTGGGCGTAGGCTAAAAGTCTGAGATAGCTCTCCATATTTGCAATTTATATATCTAGAATCATAGGATCGCAAATATTGACCTATCTTTACCATTGGTTTAGTGAACAACTTGGACTAGTAGGTGACTTGGGATCAACAAATAACATTCTGATTCCCTTGGTAAAGACCCGGACAGTAGACTACTAGTATATAAAGAGTCGTTAAGTAGTAAGTTAGTAAAGTCTTGATGAGCTAGGGTTTAATAAGATCACCATTATTAATCTCCTAAGATAGATTATAATCAACAAAAATTGCTTTATGAGGATGCCTTTAATTGTGACTGAATTAGCGTGTCTAGGTTTTAAGAAGAAGTACCGCCTAAATCTAGGACGGATATACACTTCGAGATAAGACAATCATTGCACTAAGAAACAAAACATGCGTTTTATCGGATTATTCATGGTTGATATGTTTTCCTTACATTAGTGTTTGACCGCTCCTCTATCGTTTATTTATCTTCTTGTATGTGTTTATTGCTTTACTTGTCATCAAAACCCTAGGTTAGACAACCAAAACTCATGCCAGTCTCTCAGACTAAAACTCTCTTTTATCATTAGTTTAGGTTTAACATAAATTAGATTAATTTAATACTAACATAGATAACTAAAATACTGATAAATTAGATATTAACACTCTCTCTCTTAGTGATCGACACCCTACTTACCAATGAAGCTACAACTGATCAGATACACTGCCCGTTAGTGTTATTTTTAGGTAATGTCGGTAAAATATACATGTAAAACTTGACAATAAACAATACCAATGCACAACAACACATCAAGTTTTTGGCGCCGTTGCTGGGGAGTGTAGTTGTTTAATTCTTATTTATTAGTGTTTTAGTTTAGATTTAGTTTAGATTAGATTAATTTGCATATTTGTGTGTTTGATTTTCTGCATTGTATATTTTAGCATATTTGTGTGTTTGTATATTTTTCTGCATTATTAAAGTCTGTTGTAATTTTCTGAGTTTAAAACTCAATACGGCATATTCATCTTTTTGGATACGGCTTATAAATTTTTTTCAAAACAAATACAGCGTATATGACTTTAACATCAATACGGCGTATTCAGTTTACTGAATACGACGTATTTGTCTATTTGACCTTTTTCTTTCCTAGCCAATTTATTACAGGAAATGGACGACCGCAATGTGAGCTTCACTTAATGGAAAAGAGTTTATTCAGCTTGAAGGCTTGAAAATGCTACGGTAGGCGCGGTCTAGGATTTTATGAACTGGGAAACTGCTACGTATTGGCTAAGAGTCTAATCGTATTTTAAAGATATCGCTAACTGCAAAGATTTGAGAATGAAGCATCCATTCTCTTCGTTGTCTCCCAGCCTTGGTCTACAAAGATGCTCTGACATCTGAACCGGAAATCTCATCCGATCCAACGGTAAGTGCTCATCATGGTAAAAAGGTTGATTTTGATTTCGTAATGAAAGATTACACTTTTACATACGATAAAAACTCATTTTCTTATAAACTAATTTATGTTAATGATTTAAAATCAGATTCAGACAATGATGATGATGATAAAATTGATATTAAATAGTCTTCGGGGGATATATGTGTCGAACCATTACCTGATATAATAAGTATTGATACACAAAGGTCAAATAAACTTTGGAAAACAAGTCATGATACGATAAGTAAATTTTTCAAGACTAAATCTTTTATCAAAGAATAAGGGATTAATATTATGACTTGGAATCATCTTATCGAATGGATGCTAATAAATTCTTTAAAAAATTTATATGTGTCATTTGGCATCCCGTTCGACCCCAAGTTGTTTTATAAAGATGGGATAAAACTAGGGCAAGTATAACTTAAAGACTTTTGTGTAAACAAAAGTGCTTGTCAGGAGACAACCCGGAATGTATTTTTTTATTTTTTTTATCGAGTATGTCTTCCCAGTTAGTCGATACGGCGTATCCAACCTCAATTGATACAACGTATTGAACTAACTGGACGTTATTTAGATTTTATTTTTCTGCATTTAAACATTATTGTCAGATTATCTATACGGAGTATTCATTATATGATATAGCGTATTTGGTAATCTGACCCGTACTTCAGATACTTGTTACAGGTTTTAATATGGCGTATCCTAATTTTTGGGATATGGTGTATCGACTCCATGTATAGTTTTTTGTTTTTGTGTTTGTTTTCTAACCGTAGAATACCTGAGATGGAATTGCATTGTTTTTCCTATATCTTATAAAGTACATTACTAAAAAGAAGAAAACGACTTTTGGTGGAGAATTTATATTCTGGAATTCTATGTGTTGTAGTCATGCTGGCATCCAGACCCGCATTTACAACACACAATCTTGCTCGTAAACGCGACATGGAGGATCATACCGAGCAAATTTCCAGGGGAGTTTTTCGTTCTAATTTTTTTAATTTCCTGTTTTTAATGTTATATTTATACAACGAGGTCGTTGTATACTTCAAGTGGGGGGAGGAGAATTAGAACGCTTACTTGTCTATATTTTCACAATAAAATACTTAATCATGCCAAAATTTAAAAAAAAATCAAGCATAATTTTGTGAAATTATTAGTTACATAACCCGCACATATAACCCTTGTTAGATATTGTGAGAATTTAGCCTTATATGTTTCCAAATGATTACCCAAATTTCACAAAATTATGAGTGTGTCGGTGATTTTGTAGACTTTAGAACTTGGCTTGGTATATCTATTCAAGACCACAATAATAAGTACTATTTTAAATAGATGGAGTGACAATTTCTAAACTGGTAAATTTCTAGGATTACACCCAAAAAGCCTATATATGTTGTGATATTAACTAACTACACTGGTTAGTTAACCCCCGTATAAACCCTTTTGTTTACTCTTATTTTTAGAGTAAGATAGCCCTAGAAAAACCTGTTAAGCCATTCCTGTCTTTTTCACACCAAATGTTTGTTTCGTTACACCTTTACACCTTAGCCTACCCTATTAGATTAAGTCCTTAATCGGTTGATAGTTGCTTTTTTGTAAAGTATTGTATTTCCTGTATTGAATGGAAATTTTCTATCTCTGGTATGGTCGGTAAAATTGCACAATGCAATTGCGCACGTGTTGATTTTTCATCCATGGTTAGGTCAGGAAATTTCTCAATGCAATGGGAATGTAAAAGTAGTAGTTTTTCAGTATGTTTTGCTACTTTCATAATTATTTTATATATCCAAAGTATGGAGGATTAAGGATAAATTATTTGGATTTATTAAGATAGTGAAGATGGTGAAATTACACAAAAATTTGTAGTATGTTTATATTTATGTTAAAAAATAGAAAATTGCAACAAAAAAGAGGATGAAGTTTAGAGGATTAGATAATCGGTTCACTCAAGCTTAAACCGATGTTATCACTTGAAGGATCGATTACTCGTTGATACATGTTATAAATCAACTATGTAAAGTTTTGTATAAAGTGGTAGATATCGCCACTAATTTTTGTAAAGTATGTATATTATGGACGAATGGGAGTTGACCGTTATGGGAACGCCAACTAAGGGTTGTTTTCATTTGTCTTTGATCAAGATGTTTTTCGAGTCTGTTTCGTGTCTACTAAACATAGAGTAGTCCACGATTTGTTTCTTTTTCATGGGTACGGTCGGGAAAGTTACTAGCAACACTATGCCTTATTTGTTTGGACTTAATCTATTTATTTTGTTCTTTTTATTTAACAACAATTACTTTCCCTTTCCTAATCCATATCCTTTGGTCTTACTTGAATGAGGATGCGAGCAATCACATATGTCTATTCCGTCGTAATGGCCATGTATGTGTGATTTGTCCGCCTTATTGGTTTATGACTATTGGAGAAGGGTTAGAAGATTCCTACCCTATATCACTTTGTGTCTTAACCCTTGGTTTTACTCGAGTGGGGGAATGAACGCAATCATGTATGTCTATTCCGTCATTACGGATGTGTATATGTGGTTTGTCGCCCCTACTGGTTTATGACTTTTGGTAAAGACTACTAGTCCTATTCTTTAGCTTATTCGAGTTAAGGAATGAATGCAACCATGTGTGTCTATTCCATCGTTATGGATGTGTATGTGTGGTTTGTTGCCTTTTCTGGAAATTGGTACCGATAGAGATTAGAAAGAGTAATCAAACCATTAAACCTTTTAAAACCCAATTTACCTTTATAGACTAGTTACTCCTTAGCTTTAGTGGTGGAGATATGTATCCTTGCCAAGCCTGTGATAGAATACTCGTGATGACCGAGAAATTGAGCGAATTAGTTACATGTTACCACATAGATTAGTCAAGTGATTTGAGTGATTTCATATTCCTATTTCGTGAGGTGTTTGGTTGTGTAGTAGTAATTGAATGAATAAATGCTTAAAGAAAAAAATCCCTAACTACGGTTAGGATACATTTTCATAAACTTTCTAAAGTCTACTTGAGGACAAGTAGGATTCAAGTGGGGGGATATTTGATGACATCAAATAATGTCTATTTTATAGCATCATTTATATAACACCCTGTGTTTTCAAGTCATTGACGATGTCGATAAATCTACTATTTATTTTTAGTGTCGTACGCATTTGCTTGTAATTTCATGTATTAAGAAAAATCGCGTAAACTAAAAATTTGCGTTCAATGTAAACGGGCACCAAAAGATTTAAGCGTTTACATAAATCAAGTATTACATAATTATTTTGAGAATAATTATGGTCTTTGTTTATGTTATTTTTATCGGTTACGTAAAGTGTATACGTTTCGCGATAAATTAAGTTTAGGCATACCCGGAGCCACGTTAATTAATCTACGCTTTAACAAATACCCACATTTATACCCAATACCTAAAGTTTATAAAACTTTACTCATATGCATTCATATATACGTCCCATATATATAAATCAACCAAGACATACACAACTTGCAAGTATACACTTAGAAATAAAAACTACAACTTATCCATTATACATAATACTTGCACTTTCTTTCTTTTACACCAAAAATTGCAAGTAATATCTAACAAATAAATCTCCTTATTATCATGGGATAATCCTTACTATTTGAGGACAAAGAGACATAAGAATTAATGACCAAGATATGTACATACATTAGTTAGTAAAGACTAACTAGTGACTAGTGGTTTTGACCACTAGTCACCCCCATTTTATGGATCTTGCCGCCCCCTCACCCCCTAAGACCATAAGGTTTTGGTCTTTATTTATCACACTAGACAATCTCTCATATCATATAAGTCTTACACATATAGAGATAAACATCCACAAGTCTCAACACTTAACAAAAATCAAAACCATTTCTCTCCTTTTCTACCCAATAAGCCACGGCAAACAAACATGCCCCGGAGATCCTTATTCCGATGCGACCCAATTTGGGGGTGTTACAGATTGGTATCAAGAGCCAAGGTTATATAGAACTAGGTCAAATGTTTTTGCTGGACTATAACCGTTTTCAAACATTGCATTTATAAAAAGGGGTTTTTATGGGACACTAGTTGTTGCATTAGTTAGTTGGACTAGATGCATTCATAATTGATATACGTGGTTATAATATATTACGTATATTACAATAAGAGCCTTATAAAAAATACTCATATAAGTTATTTCTGCTGGTCACAGTAGTCATGTCAGCTGATTCCGCTGTTACCTATATTTCTGTTCACTCCGAGGCACGATCTTGGAGTATTCCATCTGAGGATCCTTACGAGGAGGCTGCCCGACAGTTGTTGGAGCAGGCACCATGTTCTCCAGAGTATGTACCTGATCCCATGGAGCTGGAGGATCATGTACCTGTGTACATTCTGGAGCCTGAGCATCCTGAGGATTTAGTGCCAGCTGAGGATGAGGCACCTACACCTCCACTACCACCATTCTTTTTATCTCCACGTATCCGACCCCCACGTACTAGAGCAGCCATGGCTCAGATGAGAGCTACAGCACCATCCACCTATCATTCACTACTTCCATCGGGGACACCACCATTGTTACCTATCCCACTACCTGCACCATCCACTAGCCGCAGAGCTGATATTCCCGAGGCTGACACGCCGCCTCGGAAGAGGCTACTACTTACTACTCCTAGACCTAGTTGTGAGGTTGGGGAGAGTTCTGCTGCTGCTGCTGCGAGACAGCCAGGACCCACTATGGCCCATAGAGTCGATTACAGTCTTGTAGACACTATGGAGACCAGGTTTCGAGATACTGAGAGGAGGATGATAACCGCCTTAGAGATGGTCAACATAAGGGTCAGTTACCAGGTGGATGTTCGCAGTAGAGAGAGTTCGGAGTTTTACTCACGACATCACAATGCCCAGAAGGATCGTGCAGCTGTGAGAGCTGAGATTGAGGTATTGAGGAGAGAGAGACTTGCTTACGAGCAAGAGAGTATGGAGACCCGTCAGGCCTTGGCTAGGTCTGAAGCTTACTGCAGGGCATTAGAGGCACGAGTTACAGTGTTAGAGACTGAGGTGCGTCGCCACGAGTGGCAGCGTCAGGCTGCAGATGATTTGGCTGTTCAGCATATCATGCGTACCCAGGCCCTGGAGGCTGGAGCACGCGTTGACACATTGGAGGACACTGGTAGCAGTTCCTAGACTTTGGTTATGATTGTAGCTACTATGCAGTCTGTTAAGTTTTTATGGGTTACTCCCAGCTAGCAGGCGGTATAGATCTTTTGTTTTGGTTAGCTATCCTGTATAGATCTTTTATTTCTGATTAGCTATCCTGTATAGCCTACTAAGTATTACGGGTAACTCCCGGCTAGTAGGGCTCTATGTTGATTTTCATTTTGTAACCTAGCGATAGGGAATCATTATGTACCAAACAGATCATGTATGTTTCCAGATTATATATGGAATGGATGTATTATGTTATGTCGATCTTGTGTTGGTTGTATATTTCACTATGTGATGTGATTTCATTTTATTTATGATGCATATGTTATGTCACGTTATGATTGTATTGAAATCTAACGGGTATTGTATTTTCTTGTGATTGAAGTAAATGGCACCAAAGAGAACCACAAGGTCAACACCAGTCACCCTAACCCCAAATGCAACACCCACTACAATTGTTACTGAGGCACAACTTCAGGCCTTAATTAACCAAGGAGTTGCTGCTGCAATGGCTAAAGAAGAAGCAAGCAGGGTTAGGAATGGCTACAACAGCAATGGTTCGGGACCAAGGCTAGCACAAACTACTTGTGAATGCTCTTACTCTGAATTCTTGAAATGAAAACCTTTGGACTTCAAAGGCACTGAGGGAGTTGGCAGACTCACTTGATGGTTTGAGAAAATGGAGTCTGTGTTTAGCATTAGCAATTACACAGCAGCTAGTCAAGTCAAATTCGCGACTTGCACTCTGCAAGACGATGCTCTTACATGGTGGAATTCTCATGTTAAGACAACTACCCCCGAAGCAGCTCATGCCATGCCAGGGGTAACACTAAAGAAAATGATGACTGATAAGTACTGCCCGAGGGGTGAGATTGAGAAGATTAAGACTGAGATATGGAATCTTAAGGTTAGGGTCACCGATGTGGTGGCCTATAGTCGACAATTTTAGCAACTAGCTTTGATGTGTTTCGGGATGTTCCCAAAAGAGACATACAAGATTGAAAAGTATATCGGTGGCTTACCCGATATGATACATGGCAGTGTAAAGGCATCAAAGCCAAAAACTATGCAAAAGGCTATCGAGTTTACAACTAAGTTGATGGATGAGAAGACCCATGCCTATACTGAATGTCAGGCAGAAAGGAAAAGAAAGTATGATGACCTTTCCATGAACAATCAAAACCAACAATAGGAGAATAAGAGGCAGAACACAGGCCAGGTCTACATTGCAGGCAATAGTGACAGGAAACCATATGCCAGGTCTAAACCTCTATGTTCCAAGTGTAATTACAATCATGAAGGTCCTTGTCCACCTAGGTGCAATAACTGCAAAAGGGTTGGCCATCTGGCCAAGGATTGTAGAAGCCTACCTGCAAATGCTAACAACAACAACCGCAACAACAATAATAATAATCAAAAGGGAAATGGTTGCTATGAGTGCGGAGCTCAAGGACACTTTAGAAGAAACTGCCTAAAACTGAGAAACAATGACCGTGGTAATCAAGCTGGGAATGACAGGGCTCCAACGAAGGTGTATGTGGTTGGAAATGCAGGGGCAATCGGAGTTTTGTGTCTACTGCATTTAGCTCCCAAATTGACATCACACCATCTACCCTAAATTACTATTATGATGTCGAACTAGCTAACGGAAGAATAATTGGGTTAAACACTATCCTTAAGGGTTGCACACAAAACTTCCTAAACCACCCATTCAACATAAACTTAATGCTTGTAGAACTTGGTAGTTTCGATGCTATAATCGGTATGGATTGGTTAGCGAGGTACCAAGCGGTCATTGTATGTGCCGAGAAGATTGTTCGCATCCCCTGGGGAAATGAAACCTTAATCATACACGGTGATGGAAGTAACGAGGGAAATGTGACACGATTAAACATCATTTCGTGCACTAAAACGTAGAAATACATGGAAAAAGGATTTCCTATCTTTTTGGCACATGTCACTGCAAAGGAGGTTGAAGACAAGTCAGAGAAGAAGCGACTTGAGGACGTACCAATAGTTTAAGACTTTCTTGAAGTATTTCCTAAGGACTTGTCGGGTCTTCCTCCGACTCGACAAGTGGAGTTTCAAATTGATTTGGTACCTAGTGCTGCACCTATACCACGGGCACCTTATCGATTGGCGCCTTCTGAAATGAAAGAGTTATTGAAGCAACTGAAAGAGCTGTCCGACAAAGGCTTTATAAGACCCAGTTCCTCACCCTGGGGAGCTCCGGTCTTGTTTGTCAAAAAGAATGATGGATCATTCCGGATGTACATTGACTATTGGGAATTAAACAAACTGACAGTGAAGAACCGTTATCCACTCCCCAGAATCGATGATTTATTTGATCAGCTTCAAGGGTCGAGTGTCTACTCGAAGATCGACCTAAGGTCAGGTTATCACCAACTGAGAGTTCAAGAAGAATACATTCCGAAGACTGCCTTCAGAGCTCGTTACAGCCATTACGAATTTCAAGTTATGCCGTTTGGTTTGACAAACGCACCTGCCGTATTCATGGACCTTATGAATCGAGTTTACAAACCATACTTGGATAAATTTGTGATTGTCTTTATTGACGATATTATGGTATATTCGAGGAACAAGCAAGAACACAAAGAGCACCTTAAGCTAATCTTAGAATTGCTTAAGAAAGAGGAGTTGTATGCCAAATTTTCCAAGTGTGAATTTTGGATTCCCAAAGTACAGTTCCTCGGTCATGTGATCGATAGTGAAGGAATTCATGTGGATCCAGCCAAGATTGAATCCATTAAAGATTGGACATCTCCTAAGTCACCAACGGAGATTCGTCAATTTTTAGGTCTTGCTGGGTATTATCGAAGATTCATTGAAGGGTTTTCAAAGATCGCCAAACCAATGACTAAGCTTACTCAAAAGAAGGTCAAGTTTGTTTGGGGCGATAAACAAGAAGCAGCTTTTCAACTGTTGAAGCAGAAGTTGTGCAGTGCACCAATCCTTGCCTTACCTGAGGGAAGCGAAGATTTCATCGCATACTGCGACGCTTCAAAGAAGGGTTTGGGCGCTGTGTTGATGCAAAGAGAAAAGGTGATTTCTTATGCATCACGCCAGTTGAAAATTCATGAGAAGAACTATACGACTCATGATTTGGAACTTGGAGCAGTAGTGTTCGCTCTCAAGATTTGGAGGCACTATCTGTACGGAACCAAGTGTACAACACATTGTTGATCAGAAGGAACTAAACATGAGACAACGCTGATGATTAGAGCTGCTTAGTGATTACGATTGCGATATTCGTTATCACCCGGGGAAAGCCAATGTCGTTGCTGATGCTTTGAGTAGGAAAAAGCGAGAGCCACCATTAAGAGTTCGAACCTTAGTCATGACTATTAGTTTGGATCTTCCCAAACAAATCTTGAATGCTCAGACTGAAGCACGGAAACCAGAGAACATCAAGAATGAAGATGTTGGAGGAATGTTGGTTGAAAACGCTAAAAATACAGAGGTGATTAGGACAGAAAAGTTAGAACCCTGTGCGGATGGAACCCTATGCCCCCTATCCTCAATGACAAGGATTGGCTACCTTGTTAGGTGATTTGCGGTACTGTGATCACACGCGTCCCCACAAATCAAAAACTCTATACATCCAGTTCTGTACAAGATGTACCAATGACATGAAAAAGCTATATTGGTGGCCCACTATGAAGGCAAACATCGCCACCTATGTTAGCAAGTGTTTGACATGTGCTAAGGTCAAGGCCGAACATTAAAGACCATCAGGATTGTTGGTACAACCCAAGATACCTAAATGGAAGTAAGACAACATCACTATGGATTTTGTTACTAATCTTCCTAAGTCGTCGCAAGGCTACGACACCATTTAGGTTATTGTTGACCGACTCACTAAGTCTGCAATCTTCATACCCATGAGGGAAACTAATCCCATAGAGAAACTGGCAGGAATGTACCTAAAGGAGGTGGTCACAAGGCATGGAATACCTGTCTTAATCATTTGTGATCGCGAACCTAGGTTTGCATCAAAATTTTGGAGGTCACTTTAGAAGGCTTTGGGTACTAACTTGGATATGAGTACTGCGTACCATCCACAAACTGACAGACAAAGCGAGAGGACTATTCAAACTCTCAAGGATATGTTGCGTGCTTGTGTGATTGACTTTGGAAAAGGGTGGGTTAACCATTTGCCATTAGTCGAGTTTTCATATAACAATAGCTATCACGCTAGCATTAAGGCTGCACCGTTTGAAGCGCTTTACAGTCGAAAGTGTCATTCACCTGTTTGTTGGGCCGAGGTTGGAGAAGTTTAACTCACTGGTCCAGAGATAGTTCAAGAGACGACCGAGAAAATCATTCAGATCAAGCAGAGAATTCAGGCTGCTCGTGACAAGACCTTATTCATCAAAAGGCACAAAGGTGATATTTTTGTGTTTAAGTTTATGTGGATGATATCATCTTTGGTTCAACTAAGATGGTGATATGCTTTTGCATTTGAGAAGTTGATGCATTAGAAATTTCAAATGAGTTCTATGGAGAAAATTACTTTCTTTTTAGGTTTACAAGTGAAGCAGAAGATGGTTGGTTATATTTATAGTCTAGTAAATATGTTGCTAAATTGAATGGAAATTTAGGTTTACAGAAGTCAAGAATGCAAGCCACACCAATGGAAACCTCAAAAAGCCTCTGCTTATGGATGGAAGTGTGAAGAAGTGGATGTTCATATGGAATAGGGTCAATGATTGGTTCATTGATGTATCTTACATCTTCAAGACCTGACATCATGTTTACAGTGTGTGCCTGTGCTAGATACCAAGTCAATCCAAAGGTTTCACATCTTCATGTTGTGAAAAGGATTTTTAGGTACTAAAAGTCAAACCAATAATTAGTGCCGTGGTTAAAAAAGATTCTCCTTTTGATTTGGTAGTCAATACATTGATAGGGATTATGCTGGTAGAGGTAGATGCGCACATTAGAGCCGAGCTCCAGCACCTACTAATGTTAGTTAGAGCTTAAATATGAAGCACAAAGCGCGCAGCTTAGAAGACTAGCCAAAAAAGAGGGCAGCCAAGCGTAGCTTTCAAGAGCGCAGCGCTTAGTTAGCATGAGGCTAGCCCTTCTAAAGCCCAGTAGTAGTGACGCAAAAGTAATGCAACAGTTCTACAGCCTTTAGCAGCTTATAGAGAATCAGCAATTCACAAAGTGCTGAAGGAGCCAGATGAGCACAAATTAAAGAGCAGTATAGCCTTAGCTATAAGCGCAGGAAGAGCAGGAGTTCAAGCAGGAGTAGAGCTTGTTTTTAGAATGTTGTAGATTAGCCAGAAATAAGCATAAAGCAGCACAGACCAAGAACTAAAACAGACAGTAGGTTGACTCAATCCCTGCAGCCAGAGCATTCAAGCAGAGCAATTATGACAATACAGCACCGCAAAGCAGCAAGCATCCAAGCAGCAAGCTTGAATAAGAAGTCTACAACAAGAGTTGTCTATTTCTTGGAAGATGTTAGATTAATATAAGCATGAAGAATCAGAAGTGGTTGCAAATTCCACAACAGAAGCTGAGTATGTGGCTGCTTCAAGTTGCCGTAGACAAGTACTTTGGATTCAGAATCAACTACTTGATTATGGGTACAATTTTATACATACCTAGATTTTTATTAACAATAACAGTACTATTTGCATAATTAAAATTCCAGTTTTTCATTAAAAAACAAAGCATATAGAGATCAGACATCATTTTATTAGAGATTGCAATGAAAAGAAATTTATTCAAATGGTCAAAATCCACAACTGAACAAGAACTGTTGCAGATTTGCTTACTAAAGCTTTTTGATGTAAGTAGATTTCAATATGTGATTGCTAGTATTGAATGCTAAATCTTGAAAGTCTTTTTATCTCTTTATGGTTTTTGTAGGAGTTTTTTTTTTTCTGTATGAATTAGTACTGTTATTCTTGTCATTAAAAGTTTCTGCTGTTAAGTATATTAGCTATTGTGGTTATACTTAATACTGCTGAGTTTCTACTGTTAGTTATACTTAATACTGTTAGGTATAATTAATACTGTGATAATTATGAAAATTTCTATGGCTTGTGTTTTCTTGGTTTTTGGACTAACATTTTGCAGGATAAGCAAAGAGAAAAAGCAGTATTTTGCAGATTCTTGACATCACTAGAAAAGATGTTGAGCTGTAGTGCATAAGTATGGGACCGAGATTATATACTGCTGCAGAAGCGGAATCAAAAGGCTTGGTTGAAAGGTAAGGATAGCGTGATTGGTCGATTGGTTAGAAGGTATGCATAGCATGATTGACTGGTTGCGCATATCCTTTGCATGATTTCAGTTAGATTGATGATGGGAATGCTGTTTGGAATGGAATTGGAGTTAATGCTGGTGACTCAAAGTTAATGCTGCTAGGCATAACTTACTACTGCTGAGTTACTACTGCTGGGTTGTTGAGGGTATTTTTCATAAATACTTTGATTAAGGGTTTCAATCAATCATTTAATCGATTTCATTCTTTCAAATACTCTCCAATTACAAACCCTAACTTAATTTTATCATCCATTATCAAAACCCAACACAAATGGCGACTCTAAAGTTTGCAGATACTCATAATATGGTCGCATTTTTGTCTAAACCCACAGAGAGTGATGGGTTTGAACAAATTGTGGATTTTTTTAATGCACACCCTATAAGGTATGCATTAACGATTAATCCTACTATATATATTTCTTGCATTGAACAATTCTGGTTTACTGTCAAGGCCAAAAATATCAATGGGGAGGAACAGTTACATGCCCTAGTAGATGGCAAGAAGATAATTATCACTGAATCATCTGTTAGAAGAGATCTTCAACTAGCAGATGAGGAAGGTGTTGATTATTTACCAAATTCTACCATTTTTGAATAACTTACATTGATGGGGTATGAGAAAATTTCACAAAAACTAACTTTTTATAAACCATTCTTTTCCCCACAATGGAAATTTCTAATTCATACTATTTTACAGTGTCTAAGTCCAAAGACTACTGCATGGAATGAGTTTAGTAGTACTATGGAATCTGCCATTATCTGCTTAGCTACAAATCAAAAATTTAATTTTTCAAAATTTAATTTTAAAAGTATGATTAGAAACTTGGATAATTTGTCTGGCAAATTTTTGATGTATCCAAGGTTCGTACAAATATTTTTGGATCAACAACTTGATGGGATGCCAACTCATAAGAGAATATATATTGCACCCTCTCACACTAAAAAGATTTTTAGAAATATGAGAAGGGTAGGCAAAGGTTTTTCTGGTAGAGTAACACCTTTATTTCAAACAATGGTGGTACAAAACCAATCACAATTGGGTGAAGGTTCAGCAATTCCAACTGATCCCCATCACACACCCACCTTTATTCAACCATCTACTCAACCTTAAAAGACACAACAACCTAGGAAGCCTAAAAGAAAGGACACTCAGGTACCTCAGTCTAGTGATCCTATTAAGAATGTTGCAGATGAGGCTGTCCATAAGGAGTTGGGTGACAGTTTGGTGAGGGCTGCCACTACTGCTTCTAGCTTAGAAGCAGAGCAGGACAGTGGTAACATAAATAAGACCCAATCCAAGGCAACACCTAATGAATCTAGTTCCCAAGGAACTAATTCAGGTGGTGGTCCCTGGTGCCAAGAAACCATGGGGGATACTATTGCTCAAACTAGGTTTGAGAGTGTATCTAAACATTCCAATGATTCACTGCTCGGTAAGAGGTAACACACTTCGAAGTGTGAATGATTGACTTAACTTTATGAATGATGGCATTATGTACCACTTTACAAAACCGGGTTCTTGATTTGGAGAAGAGAAAGACCACTCAACATAATGAGATTGCTAGTTTGAAAAGAGGGTCAAGAAGCTTGAAAAAAATAGGTCAAGAACTCATAGGCTGAAGAGATTATACAAAGTTGGTTTGACTGCTAGGGTAGAATCCTATGATAATGAAGAAAGTTTGGGTGAGGATGCATCCAAACAAGGAAGGATTGATGCTATTGATGCAGATGAAGAAATTACCCTGGTTAGTGTTCATGATGTGAATGTTTCTGCTGGTGAGGAGGTGTTTGCTACAACTGTTGATGATATTACTTTGGCTCAAGTACTTGAAGAAATGAAAAATACAAAACTCAAGAAGAAAGGGATTGTTATACAAGAGCAGGGTGAATCTACAACAACAATATCTTCACAACAATCACAAGACAAAGGTAAAAGGATATTGATAGAACCTGTGAAGCCTATGAACAAGAAAGATCTAATCAGGCGTGATGAAGAAACTGCTTTAAATTTAAAAGCTGGATTTGATGAAGAAGAAAGACTTGCAAGAGAGAAAGCTGAAAAAGAAGAAGAAGCTAATATTGCCTTGATTGAAACATGGGATGATATATAGGAAAATATTGATGCTGATCATCAATTGGCTAAAAGAATGCAAGCACAAGAACAAGAAGAGTTGTCTATTGAAGAAAAGGCTACATTATTTCAACAACTCTTAGAGAAATAAGGAAATGCATTTTTACAGTAAAGACAGAAGAGAAAAGAAACAAAACCACCAACAAAAAGCTCAACAGAGAAAGATAATGTGTACTTACCTAAAGAACATGGAAGGATACAAGCTCAAAGATTTGAAGTTGAAAGAGTTTGATTCTATCCAAGAGATGTTTGACAGAGCATTCAAAAGGGTAAATACATTTGAAGACTTTAGAACAGAGTTGGTGAAAGGCAAAAGAAAGAGTAGCAGACATGCTGGTACAAGAGGATTACAAGAAGATATATGGAAAGATGACAATGAAACACATAGCTTAAAAAGTTAATGAAAAAAAATCCATTCCAAATGAATGTTGAAGTAGCTTGTTGCTATTTCCTTTAGCTGTTAAGTCTCCAAGTATTGTTGGCTGGAAGATTTATAAAGAAGGAAGAAAAAGCTATTATCAAATAATGAGAGCTGATGGAAAGTCTCAAATGTACATGATCTTTAGTCAAATGCTTAAAAGTTTTGACAGGGAAGATTTAGAAGATTTATACAAGTTGGTAAAAGCTAAATATGAGTCAACAAGACCAGTGGAAGACTTGGATTTGTTGTTATGGGGTGATTTGAAAACAATGTTTGAACCACATGTAGAAGATAAAGTATGGAGGAATCAACAAGAATACAAAGTGTTGAATTGGAAGCTGTATGACTCCTGTGGAGTACATTCCTTGATGATGCAACATGTGCAGATTTATATGTTGGTAGAGAAGAAGTCCCCTTACACCACTTACACTTTCAATGATGTTGGAAAAGAAGCTTATGATTGACTATGAAAGTGAAATGGCTTATCAGCTTCTTAAATTTATCATAAAACAGCTTAAGAAGTAAAGAAGTGTTTGGAAGCATCCTCCTAGTGTTGATGAAGCTTTAAATGAAGAAACTTGATGATTTTGAAGAAGAATATCAAGTTTAGGGGAGGATTGTTAGACAATCTCTCGTATCATATAAGTCTTACACATATAGAGATAAACATCCACAAGTCTCAACACTTAACAAAAATCAAAACCATTTCTCTCATTTTCTACCCAATAAGCCACGGCAAACAAACATGCCCCGGAGATCTTTATTCCGCTGCGACCTAATTTGGGGGTGTTACAATTTATCCCGTCTTTATTGCTTGTTTTACATTATTTATTCATGAATTGGTACTTAATTGTTTATATTAGTGATTTGCAGTAATTATCGAGCAATTGGTGAAGATTATATAAAAGGCACGCATGTGGAGCATAAATGAAGAGTTCAAGAAAGTCTACTAATCTGACAACTTATACGACATATCATTCTAGAAGCATACGCTGTATCCAAGACTTGACGAACTAAAAGACCATAGTCTGACTTTAAAGAATACGCCATATCCACATCAACGATATGCCGTATATAATACTTTGGTCTACGAAGAATAACCAACTGGTTTTACATCAATACGCCGTATCCATCAAGAAGATACGACGTATATGTACCATAACTTCACAAAGACATCCATGACGAGAACACTCAATACGCCGCATCCAGAAGATTTTATACGCCGTATTTCGAGGTGGTTGATAAATATTCTGGAATATTATAATCATGGAGCCTACGCAAGATTACCTAATACGCCGTAACACATATCGCCTGATATGGCGTATCGATCATTTTCCAGACTCTATAAATACAAAACCCTAAACTCAGTTTTAGGTATGCAAGTGAAGCCCTAAACCACCAAGTCGACTAGCAAACGAATAAAGGAGCACAAAAGGTCAAAAAAGAGCCTCAAGGTCATAAAACTCTTATAATTTTCGCACAACCAAATACGTGTTCGGTTAAGGTTTCTTTTATTTAATCGTTCATATATGAAACCGTGTATATTTTTACAATGACTATCGGCTGATACCTTTAGATATCAGCCATGTTTATGAAGGTTTAATGTTTGGTTTGTTTATATTGATTGCTTAATTTATCGTTGGTTGTTGATTATGTTTATCAATTTATACTCGTTTACGTGCTTAAGTATGTCACCTATCATTCAACTGGGTCTAGTCCTACATATTTAATGCGCTACAACTTCGGTGTTGTGTGGGCGTAGGCTAAGAGTCCGAGATAGCTCTCCATATCTGCGATTTATATATCTAGAATCATAGGATCCCAAATATTGACCTATATTTAACATTGGTTTAGTGAACAAGTTGGACTAGCAAGTGACCTGGGATCAACAAATAACGTTCTGATTCCCTTGGTAAAGACCCAGACAGTAGACTAGTAGTATATAAAGAGCCGTTAAGCAGTAAGTTAGTAAAGTCTCGATGAGCTAGGGTTTAATAAGATCACCATTATTAATCTCCTAAGATAGATTATAATCAACAAAAATTGATTTATGCGGATGCGTTTAATTATGACAGCATTAGCATGTCTAGGTTTTCGGAAGAAGTACCACCTAAATCTAGGAACGATATACCCTTCGAGATAAGACAATCATTGCACTAATAAACAAAACCTGCGTTTTATCGGATTATTCATGGTTGATATGTTTTCCTTACATTAGTGTTTGACCACTCCTCTATTGTTTGTTTATCTTCTTGTGTGTGTTTACTGCTTTACTTGTCATCAAAACCCTAGGTTAGACAACCAAAACTCGTGTATGTCTCTCAGACTGAAACCCCCTTTTATCATTAGTTTAGGTTTAACTTAGGTTTAACATAAATTATATTAATTTAGTACTAACATAAGTTACTAAAATACAGATAAATTAGATATTAACACTCTCGCTCTTAGTGATCGACACCCTACTTACCAACGAAGCTACAACTGATCGGGGTACACTGCCCGCTAGTGTTGTTTTTAGGTAATGTTGGCAAAATATAAATGTAAAACTTGATAATAAACAATACCTACGCACAACGACACATCAATACTCCCATGTACGCTGACGCGTCTCGAACGACGTAGTTGAAGTAATATTAAAGTATTTTCCGTTTAGATAAAATAATTACTTTAGGACAAGTAATAATCTAATCTTTCGTAGTAGAATCCACGACGAGATATGAATAGAGATTTACGTATATGTTTTTAATTGGATGCTTGATTATCAAATATTTTTTTGGTTTGTTTTATTATATAATAATAATCTAAATTAATGATTAAAGCTAAGTAGAATTAAACTAAAAGATTTAAAATATATGCCAAACGGATATGCTTGTCAAGTGAGGCGAAAAGATCATTAAGTGTGAATGAAAGTTTTTATTGATGAATTAGTACCCGTTTAAAAAACTATTTTCTCACAACGTTGGTTTATTTTGAAAACAATCTTTTATATTGGTATAAATTACTAGATTAATATTTAGTTATCCTTTCGGCCTTTGCCCGTCAAAATAACCAAACAAGTAATCTAAATAATCCGAAAATTATTAATCAACAATCTCTGTTAATTTCACACTTAATTCACTAATCACAACTCACTTAACAAGCATAAAATAACTACTAACTAATCATAGCAGCTATCAAATCAACAATCATATTAAACATATTTTTTTCTAAACTAAAATTATTACGAATTGAAAAAGGGAAGAAAGTAGAACCCATATGATGAAATGAGACGAATTAAACCACCCGATCTTATAAATTAAAACAAACACTAAAGATTACTTCTTTATTAGCTTTTACTCAACTAATTAGTTAATAAAGTTGTAAACTTTATATACTAAATAGCTTAATAAAAACTATAAAAGCTATAAACTTTAGAAAATAAGCTAGCTTATAAGACCTTTAAGCTCCATGCCTTAGATGTAGAATTGGTTCCATCAACATTAAAACACAAACAAGGTTAAACGAAATAAGCTATTTGAATAGCTTATTCGATCCAACAAAGCCACGAGTATTAAATCTAAATAAGCTAGAAAACTAGATCAAAAATGGAAATAATAGATCTAAATCCACCCAAAACTAAGGTGTTTACTTCAAAAAGAAAACGCAGATTAGGTATATTTAAGGACTATATCTACTTAAAATAAGCTAGTGTATAGCTTATTGGAGGAACAACTACTAAAAATAAAAGCTTATTGAAATAAGCTATGTTAAAACTTTTCGAAAATTAAACTAGGAAAAAGAAGCAAATCGAAATAAGTCATTAAAGCTTATTTAAAAATTTTAAAACCAAAAGCTATTCAAAATAAGCTAACCAAATAAGCTATAAAGTGGAACTTATTCAAAATAAGCCAACCTTAACCGATCTAAACACAATAAGCTATGAAGAAGCCCTTTAAATCTAAAGCTACCAAATAAATTTGAAACTAATTGAAAAGTACTAAAAGTAAAAGCTTATTCGAATAAGCTATAGAGAACTTATCCAAAAAATAAGCTAAAAAGAAAAAGCCATTTGAAATAAGCTTGGTAAAAACTTATTCGAACACTAAAGTAGGCATGTATTTGCAATAAGCTAATCGAATAAGCTATGTGGCAAAGCTTATCCAAAAATAAGCTTATCTCAAAAGGCTACTCTAAATAAGCTATAGTTAATCTTATTTGGGTAAAAGCTAGAAAAGTAAGATGAAAAAGAAATAAAGGATAAGAATAAGAATAAGCTCAAGTAACACCAATAATCATCTTCATTAATAATAAGCCAAGGTACAATAAGCTGGAAGAATAAGCTAAAAATCTTTTACAAAAACTATGCTAAATACAAAAATAAGCTAAACTAAAAAAACTATGTGTGAAAAGTTATGAAGGAAAGATGCGTCTGCTGTGTGAAATGAAGGGGATTTTGTAGCCCAATTGGCCTTGGGGGCAAATTAGTCATTTCACAAGACCTCATTGATGCCAGCACCCTTAAACCATTTCCAACCAATCAAACCGCCACATCACACGCCATCATCCAATAATAATTCACCAATGATTGTCTTTTGGAAGCATCGGATCATGTGTTTTGACAGCTGCTATTTTTGTCACTTTGTCCACGTGTCGACCCATGATTGGCCAGCCACCCTGCAAATCTGCCACCTCGTACTGACATGTCAGCTACCACCTCGTACCTGCAACCTCGTACACGTCAGAGCCGCCGCCACATGGTAGGCTGTCATTAGACAGCCGCCGCCACGTGTCAGCAAGTGGGACCCACCTGACACGTCATCGCTGACGTGTGCAGGTCAATGGGTCAAGTGGTCAACGGGTCGGGTCAGTCCACAGGTCAAGTCGGATCGCCACGGTTCGGATCGGGTTGCTACGTGTCACCACCTGAGTGGGTGACGTGGCAATCAACGTGGCGAATGAGGGAATAGCAAAACCCCTCTACTAACCCACTTTGAACTCGAGACCTCTCGAGTAAGAGGTGAAGGATGCAACCAGCTGCGCTGGAGCATACCTTCAGTTATGTATGCATAAATTATTCTTTTAAGGTCTAATAAGGCATGTCAAGTTCATTATTAATAAAAGGGTCAAATAGATATTTGACCGATCCATATAAGGAGATTTAGGCCGGTTCAAAAGGTGAGAAAGGTACTGATAGACTCATAATTTCGTGCTCTTTCCAATGGAGTGTGCGGGTAATTTTTTGACTTCGTTTAAATCTCGATAAACGTGAAAACGTCGTCAAAACTCATCTGAAAATCACTGTTTTTGCTTTGTTTTCAATCTCTTGTACCTGCAAGACATAATAACACATACGAAACATATTAGCAATATAATTTCACATATTTTATGGTTATTAGTCCATTTTAGTATGTTTTTTGGTATAAAGATGATGTGTGTTTAAGCATACATCATACGCTATTGCTCTTTGCTTTCGTAATTACTTGCATGTCTCGATCATTCAATAAGCATCAATGCTTTGCTTTCCTTCTCCCCTTTTGTCAAATCAAAAAGGCAGGATCTT
The DNA here is from genome assembly GCA_026074375.1 of Tanacetum coccineum. Classification (NCBI taxonomy): domain Eukaryota; kingdom Viridiplantae; phylum Streptophyta; class Magnoliopsida; order Asterales; family Asteraceae; genus Tanacetum; species Tanacetum coccineum. The sequence continues at coordinate 75,349 of BQNB010009684.1, forward strand.
GGTCTTTATACGAAAGGTTGATATCTTTGTAGAAGAAAGAATATATACCATTGTACATGCTCTCCCTAGATCATTGCTCCCCCTTGCTCCAAGGCGGGGATCCATGGGTCAAGAACATTACATTTGAAAGTGTTCTTGGCTAAAAGTAGCAACAAGAAAACACAAAGCAACACAAGCTATAAACATATACACATGTGAAAGTCCAACATGGGTTAGCTTACCATTTGGAATCTTGGAAACATGGATGAGTACAAATGTGGATTATTGAGATTTTGTAAATTGTTGCATATATTCATATACATATTTTAACATTTTTATACGTATAAATATTCATGACTCCAATTACTTTTTGTTGAGCATGCTTGGACAATTTTATCATAATTTCATCTCATTTTATTCTAGCAAAGCAATATAGACCAAGAAATATTCAAGCATTTTATTTCACATAATACATGCAACATACAACATATATTACACAACATCTAACTAGTACAAGGCAACCTAGAAACCCTATACAACTAGTATTCTTGCAATGCTTAAATCATTCAAATGAGCAACTACTAGGTTCATTATCTTTCTCAATTCATTCTTCGTTAATGTCTTGAAGAAAGACTCTAGCAATGTCCTCAACGACAGCGGTTAAAACCTTAAGGTTGTTTTTAATGAGTGTATGTATCTCTCGCATTTCCTTGCGAAGAGCATACATGCTTTTTTTCGTCATATGTTGTACTTGACAACACTCGCACTCATCAACATGAGCGCTATGGATAGGTTCTTCAAGCTCACAAGATATCTTTTCCCATATGGGATCTTCAACAATACACAACTTGATAAATGCCCTACAAATGTCTATATCACTACTCCTATGTTGTTCCCAAGGGTAAGACGCTTCTTCCTTGGGTGTCAATATTCTTCTCCTAGTGTTTTCATGGTATGATGAGTCTCTAAACTCACTCATGATTCTTGTATAGCTTTGGTTCTTAGTCAAAAGTTTGATTGTGTTTGTGTTGTTTCTAATGAACTAATGCATGGGCTTTTAAGCTCCATATAATTTAATACCGATCTCAATGCTCCAGAAAAGGCGACAAAGACTATACGTACACATCCGTAATGACAGAATAGACACATATGACTGCTCACTCTTTAACTCGAGAAAGCTAAAGGTATAAACTATCCTAGGTATCAATAATAGATACCCAAATTCCTATAGATCTAAAGGCGAACCTCACATTTTTGGGGTGGAATTCTGAGGGGTTTTGTGCTAGTCATATAAATTCCTATCCATGAGACCATTTAATACTCCTTTTTCGCACGTCGTAATGTTCAATAAAAAAATTTAAATTTTGGTCAAAATTACCTCTTTTGCTATGTTTTGATATATTACCTATCATTTTAAGGACAAAGCAAATAGCAAATGAAAGAATTGTTTCTAAGGCTTATTTTCCCCCTACACTTAAGTTGAACATTGTCCCTAATGTTCTATAAAAGTACCCGTAAAAATGAATTAAAGGGAAAAGAAAACAAGTAAAAGAAACTAGTACTCCCCTAGTTTGCTCAATAATAGAGAAGAAACATGTGATAACTGGTTAAATTGTCCTTCAAGAATCATCCATTAAAACTTCCTAAGAACTTCCAAGCTTCTTCTCGTCAAATATAACCTGTAAATCAAAGACAAAGACAACTATACCAAGCATAAAATGTGCGATATACAAATATACAATGTGAAATTAGGGTTTGACTCAACAAATCGGTAAATATAGGATGAGAGAATTGTCAAACTCGTTGGTTTTGCAGGTTTATAAAAGAAGAGTACATATTTTAAATGTTATGCAAGTTTTATTTTCAAAAAATATTAAAAACTTTAAGTTTTCTGGACCTGGGCGTTTGATGCCGTCAGGATTATCCTGACCCCGTCATAGGTGTCGTGGTGACGACATCGCGTGGAAATCGTAACGCCGTCTCCACACACTGTGAAAATTATTTTTTTTTGATGAAAAATTTCTTGCACTTGATTCCATAGTTAAAAAAAAAACAAAAAAAAAAAAGAAAAAAAAAAAAAAAAAAAAAAAAAAAAAAAAGAAAAAAAAAAACAACGGGGGGAGGCTGTTATCAAATGGCTACATAAAACCCGAGATTTGACAATTTACTCATATGACTCGAAACTAACGCTAATTAATCTAAACAATTTATTTTAACATGCTTGAACTTGGCTCAAAAACCGGATAAATTCCCCTACACTTATTATTTGCAAAATACCTTTGATTAAAATTAAGACGAGTTATAAACAAAACAAAGCATGATTACAAGATTGGGGTTCGAACATGATAGAATAAAATGAAAAGAATAAAACACACAACACTTCTAAATACGGGAAAAGTAAAATTAGATTGCCTCCCAAGAAGCGCTTTTCTTTATTTATGAGTCTTGTAGCTAGACTCGAAGTCACACGTCCTTACGTGACTTCTCCTTCGTCGTTCATTCCTCCTTCTACTTTAACAAGGGCGGGATGTTTACTTTTGAAGTTTTTACTCCTCCATTGGTTGAACTTCTTCTCTTTTTCATGGTGAAGTTTTATCCTTTCTTCCCATTCTAGTACTAGCCTCTTTACAGTCATAATAAGGGCTATAGGCTCTATGTCGTTCTTAACTCCTTTCTCAATCTTACAGGGGGATTCAGGTATCCTATGGAAACTTATATTACTCTTTCCAGATCTTAGAGTTATGGTGCCCTTGTCAAACTTAATTACGGCTTTAGCCGTTGTCAGGAATGGTGTTCCTAAAATGAAAGGCCTCTTTTCGTCTTCCTTAATGTCTAGAATTACAAAGTCCACATGGTACACATGCTCAACAACTTCAACTAAAATGTCTTCTGCTATTCCTAAAGGGTAAATATACGAGTGGCTAGCTAGTAAGAGTCTAACGTCCATCTCAGCCGCCTTTCTTCGGTTAGTTTCATATAGGTGGAGTAGGGCATGACGTTTACGTTGGATCCTTGGTCAACTAGGGCATTTATACCTTTTAGGCCTCCTATGTTACCATGTATTTCAAAGTTTCCTTTGATGTCCTCCTTCCTTGTTATCTTTTTTCTGAGGATTGCTTCGTAAACCGCCCCCCTAGGCGACACATTATAGGTTTTTCCATTTGTTTTTCCAGCTCGGGCTCCTAAACAGAGGAGTCATTGAACCTATGATTATCGACAAGCCCTTCTATTAGTTTCTTATTGATGCTGTGTTTTAGGTAATATTCTACGGGCTGAGAGCTGGGTGCTTCTGTCGTTTCTTCTTTTTCAGCCTTCTTGATCGGTTCGTTTTCAGTTTCATTATTCTTTTTAGCTTCCTTTAATGGTATTACCATTTCTGTTCTCTGGTAGGCTATATATTTATCGATGTCTCATCCGTCTTGTCACCTAATCCTTTCCTGCTCTCCCCTGGCTATAGAGATAGAATTTATGTTCTTTTGGTGACGGGGAATTCGACATTCTTCCTTATCAATACTTTCTCAGGGGTTCTGCTTGTCGTGAGTTCCTAGAGAAGTTCAAACATTTCAATCATTATATCGTTGATCTCCTCACGTTGCTTGAAAATGGCATTCTTAAATCTTTCCATTCTTTTAGTGTGTGCTGCCATGTAGTCCCTTACTCAAGCCTCGAAAGTAGTTCCTAATGCTTAGGGTTGAGGGCTTGGACCTGTACGTTCACGAAAAGTAAAGGGATTCAGCTTAGGTGGCTCGTTATGGTTTTTTAGGCGAGGGTTAGAATAGACTACATCGACATAAGCATGAGGGATGTGTGTTGAGCTCCTGGGGGTCGGTCGTGATCCCTTTAGTAAGAAGTTAATCTGGTCTTCGAGCTCAAGAAGTCTTCGGTCAGGTGTTTTTGAGATGCCTTGAGGTGTAGAAATAGCCTTGACCGGCTTGACGAATTCTTTCGTGTCATTTTAGCCCTCATGGTTGTAAAGGGTGAGATTCTCAATGATTTCCTAAGATTCATCAGCATTCTTATTGCGGAGTTTGCCGCCGGCGACGCAGTCAATCTTGCACTTAAGATGAAAGGAGACATGATGATGAAAGGAGACATGATCATAAAAAATTTGGATTTGAAGCCAACGATCGATGCCATGATGAGGGACTTTTTGGAGTAAGTCCTTGAAACGAGTCCATGCTTCAGATAAAGATTCTCCATGATGTTGTTGGAACATCAGGATATCATTGCGAAGTTTTGCGGTCCTTCCTCGGTGGAAAGAATTGAACAAGGAAACAAGTAGCAAGATCCTCCCATGTGGTGATGGATCCTGTAGGAAGACGTTCAAGCCAATTGCTAGCTTGATCACGAAGGGAAAATTAAAATAAACGCAGGCGCATTCTTTCCCTATTTGCACCGTCAAGGTCAAGTGAGTCCACAAGTTTAAGGAAGTCCTTGAGGTGTTGGTTCGGATCCTCAGACTGAATTCCGTGGAATAGCCATAGCCATGTTTTGCGCCAACCTGATGGTGCGGAGTCAAATGAGGTTACCTAACATTGTTCCCTATGGGGAGCTCAATGGTGTTCCTGTAGCCCTCGTGGCTAGGTTTGGAGTACTCTCTAAGAGTGCGGATAGGATTCTCGTCTCCCATGGTGGTTGACGAGAATGAGTTACGAAACAAATAACATGAAGAAAAGATAGACTACGAGAAAGCTAATATGTAGAAATTAAATATCTCACTTGAAAGGATTCAAGCAAGTAGAACTAAGCTAAACTATGATCAAAACCTAACTATTCCCCGGTAGCGGCACCAAAAACTTGATGCGGTTGTCGTAAGGACTTCAACAAGAAGTCTTACAACTCCCTAGGCAGAGTACCTAATCGTTGTAGTAGTAGTATAGGCAAGACTCGGGGTTTGTTATTGTTCTCTAGGGGAATAGGTTGGGAAGGCTTGATTACGGTCTAACAGAATTCTAGGGGTTGAGAGAAGATTAATTTTGTATTTTTATATTTTATGAAAGCAGGTAAAATCATATATTTAAGAGGTGGTTTTGGTTTTAGCTATTAAACTAAATAAACTACGCTAATGGTGATAACAATATAATAAAAGATTATATTCATTTAATCATGTATTACTCCCTAGATTGCTTCTCCCAGTGTTGTTGCTTTGTCACACTTGTGATAATTTATGTAATTATTTCCTAAGTCATGAACAGATTACACAAACCCGCCGTCTATTTAATATTCCGTTAAAGCAGCGCATAAGTAAGATAGTATGAATACTATTACAAGTCCCCTAAGAGTATATTAAATGCGTTTGAAATATATTAAAAGTGGATCAACCATATAAGGGGCATGGTAGTATAAAGACTGTTACCCGATGGTATCCTTTCTACACAATCATGTTTCCCTAGACATATCAATAGCAATACAGACAAAAGCTGGTTTTCTAAAGCCTAACATGCATATTCATCACAAGAAGCAACACCACTAAGATCTACATTCTAGGTTTCATACAATCATAAATGAACACAATAAGGAGTTTAGCCAAGCATGTTAAAGATAAAGCAAGAACAATAATGAATCAAACAACAAGACATATTGAATGATTAAGATAGTCTTACTTGATTAAAACATGAATTGAAGGAGTTACAATAGGGATTTGAGGCCCTAAAATCTTCCTAAATAGCTGCTAAGCGAACTAGGGTTTCGTCCCCTTTATTCTAAAGTTACACACCTAAAACCAAACCCTAATCTCCCCCAGTTTGTATATAAAGGAAAATCGCTGTGACGCCGTCACGTTTTAATCGTGACGCCGTCATGAGTAAAATCTTCTAGATCTGCGTGCGAGTCGGTGCGTGCTGACGCCATCATGAAATGTTGTGACGCCGTCACTAGGTGGGTTGTGACGGCGTCGTGTAGAACTGGTGACGCCATCTCCAGGCTCTGTGAGCACAAATCTTCAAGAGTCTTGGTGTTGGTTCGTAGTCTTGTCCGTTTCTTCTCTAAATGAGCCCAAGTCACGTGTATTTCTTCCAAATGCCTTCCAAATGCTAAATACCTAAAAAGGAACGATTAAGTACCCATTTTGGGCATAAATGCACGATTTAGGGGTTAATGACCCTAAAAAGTGTATAAAATGACACCTCATCAGCTCCAAATGCCCTTGGCGATCTACAGTAACTCTAAAAGATCTCTCAAGTACAATATGTGGTACAATACATCACATAGTCATTAATGAAGAGGGTTATGGAAAGTACATTACCCAAAGAGCTGCTTTGATACTTGATAATATTTGAGTGTTGATGAGGTGTCATTTTATACATTATTTCGGGTCATTTAACCCCCTAAATCATGCAAATATGCCCAAATTATGTGCTTAATCATTTGTTTTCAGGTTTTCATCACTTGGATGACATTTGGAGGAAATACACAGTGACTTGGGCTCATTTGGAGAAGAAACAGACAAGACTACGGACCTACACCAAATCTCTTGAAGAATCATACTTACAGCGCGTGGAGACAGCGTCGCAGGCATAAAACGACGCCGTCGCGATCTATCTAGTGATGGCGTCGGAAATTGATGACGGCGTCAGGACATAACCGACTCATATCAGACATAGAAGATTCTATCCCGTGACGGCGTCGCGACCACAACTGGACGCCGTCGCGACGATCTCCCTATATATATTAAGCCAACTTTAGGGCCTCAAAACCCTATTGTAACTGACCTTAATCCATGTTTTAATCAAGTAACATTATCTTCTTTAATCATTCAATATGTCTATGTGTTTTTTGATTGATCTATGTTCTTGCTTTCTTTATAACATGTTAGGCTAAACCCTCCTTTATATTTGCTTGTGATTGCATGAAAGTTGGATTATAGATCCTATTGCTGTTCCTTCTTGTGATGGATGTGCGCGTTAAGATTTAGAAAACTAGCCATAAGGTATTAAATTGGCATAGACGTCTAGGGAAACGCGAGAAGTGTAGAAAGGATACCACCGGTAACAGTCTTTATACTACCTTACCCCTTATATGG